>JAJIYU010006988.1:0-19751 GCA_030144865.1 Tinospora cordifolia | reverse complement strand
ATAACTTATATAAATGGTGGCTAAAAGTACTTTTTGATAAGATGATGACTAAGATTATTAAGTCTTTTCACAACATTTGATTATGAGTTGCATTACGAAAGTATCATCATATTTTCTCTTTTGGAGGTTAAGGAGTTATTGGTAATAGAAAAGATAAAATATAATTTACTTTAATAAAAAATTTTAAAATACTTTAAACATGTCCTTCGCTTAAAAAAAAAAAAAAGAAACAAGAAGTGTTGTGTATATTGATATGTTTAGTATAGTGTTGTACACAACAAACCAAACCCACAAGGAGTTGTACAAAAAGGATGTTAAACCCCCTAAAGATGGACAAATTCTTCCCATCAAGTCTTGTGTATATTGATATGTGCAGTATAGAGTTGTACAAAACAAACCAAACCTACAAAGAGTTGTACAAAAAAGATGTTAAAGCCCCTAAAGATGAACAAATTCTTCCCATCTACACATCCACTCTGACGATGGATATCCCTTTTAATATTTTAAAACTGCTAACCCAAAAAGACGCCAAAGAGAGGGATCTGTCCCAAATCTCAACTGCAGCCATGGCATTATCTTCAAGGACCCCTTTGATTTCTTTCTTTTCATATATACAATGTGCAAATAATCCTTCCACCTATGGGACATACTCTCAGTAAAGGGAAAAAGACCATCCATGCCCACATCCTAAACCTCTGTATGCACAACCTCAAAATAGGACTGCCGTATTCTCCACAATTCTCTGTAGACTATGCAGCGAAATCTGTGGTTGGCCTACTCAAGACTATGGTTACATAGATAACACCAACACGGGGAAAGATGCACAAACAGGATGCATCATGTTGCTGGCGTTCACTTTCCTTGAGCAACTACCCAACCAAGTAATTTAACTTTTGACGCTACTTGGGCTTTCCATAGGAACAAAATAGGACAAGAATAGGGCATGGTTGGGCACACTAAGGATTGCTGTCAAGAAGGATTTTGTGTAAAAAAGACCTTGGATTGCCTTAAGGCCAAGAAAGTTTATCATCATTCTTGCATACCATCAAGAAATTCAAGTAGATATGGAATCTGCTGTCCTTGATAGCAAAGGGGATCTCAAACTAACATTCATACAATAGAGGGTTGTCTTGACATGAATGATGAAAATTCTACAATACGAAGGCAATGTGTAGAATACAGTTGGTAGAGTCTTGGGCACAAGGAGTACAAAGGTTCCATACTATACCATACATCATCCCAAAAAGGGGTAGAATTACCTCTAACAACTTTAAATTTGGCAAGTAGGGAAAAACAAGAACAGATGGAGGAAATGAATTTCCATGGAGACTTATTGGTGGTTTCTGTGGCAGTTCATGTATCCCTCCCATTAATGTTCAAACCATGTCTACTGCATATCATCCTCCTCCTCAACTAGCGATGCTCCCGAGGAAATCCCCAAACATTTCCATACTAAAAACTTTGATGCAAGGAATAATAAGAAGACAATAAACAGACTACCTTTGATTCATTATTGATTCTACATAATTCAGAGAAAAGAAGAATTCATAGTCTTTAAAAAATCAATCTATATTGCATTAACACACACAATGGGCCTTTAAACAAACAAAACCTAAGAAACTAAATAGACTCAAATACAAAATAATAATAGTTAGACCTCTTAAAATAGACTCAAGTACTAATATCCTAATTAAGAAAATAAATTTCTTTATTCAGTCAATAATAAATTTTCAAAATAATCAAAATAGTAAATAGTAAATTTCTTTATGAAAAATAATAAATTATCAAACAAATATGTTAGCTAAGACAACTTTGCTAAAATTAACAAATTATTCTAAAACATTAATTTTAAGTTTTTACTAATTCTAAACCATAGAATGAAAATTCGTCGAATTTCAGCGAAATTCGACGAAATAATTCGGATTTTTTGGCTATCGAACCAGAGTCTAGTTGTTAAAAAAAAAATTACAAAAATTCGACAAAACTTCGAAGATTTCAACGAAATTCGACAAAACTTTGAAGATTTCGACAGAACTTTGAAGATTTCGACGAAATTCGTCAAAACATTGAAGATTTTGGTGAAATTCATGGAATACACATGTAAATAATATATAATTCTTAACATGTACAATAAACTCTAAATCTTGTTAATGTAAAAAGACAAGTTTGAAACCATTATATTTATACTTTTATATTTAAAATATATTAATTTATATTTGTTTTCATCATTTGTAATAGAATTTATGCATATTTTTGCATTTACGTAGAATTTTTTGAACTTCTCGAAGTCGATAAATTTTTACAAAACTTCTCTTGAATTTCTTGAACTCTTCGAATTAATTCTGATCTTTGAAAGTTGAAGTTTGAGGCAAAGTCGAATTTTCATTCCTTGATTCTAACTCTTTTTACGTTGCATCATTCTCCCCATGCACAATCAAATGCACTCTAATGTGCATCCTTGCCCAAGGTAGGACCCTTGACTTGATAGCTTCAAGTGACACTTGCGACTATGCTTTGATGACTCTTTCAATGTTTTAAACAAGTAACATCATTAACCTTCTGAATGTAGTGCAGCCCTTTTCAACGACATTGGGATTTTGGATGTTTCTCTTTCTCTACTCCAAACTTTCGAAGTACCGCTTTGTTAAAGACAATATTGTTGTAGCTAATTAAATCAATCGCAATCTTGTTGATCTTATGATTAATCATGCAAGTTGATTGTAAGTTTGAGTGAAAGATGAGATTTCTCACATCAATTGACTAATTCCCACTATTATTCTCAAGTTCTTCATCTTTTACCGTTGCAATATCATCTTCTTTAGTTTTATCATCATATTTATCGAAAATTGGTGGATCATCAAAAGGGCTGTGGGAACCTTCTAGAAATTTTTAATTTCTTAATCTAAAGTAATTGCAAGAGAGAAAATCAAATTTTTAGGGATATTATTCTTGATCTTCGAATCTGGTTGTCTATTGCAACCACATAACACTTAGAAGAATGCAACAATCTGTTGCGTCAATAAAGCGACTGCTCACTCAAGTTGTGCAAACCATCACATCTATTCACTTTCTTGAATTGGATTCTTGTTTTCGTCTTCTTGGAAACGTTGTGGAAGGATGAATTTGACTCTGATACCAGCTAATGTATGGTGTGATAGGAAGACAATACGCAATCTCTTTAACTCATTGATTCTGCAGAATATCAAGAGAAGAGAAAAGAATAATTCCTAAGTTTAGGATGTGGGCACTGAAGCTGGTCCCTTTCAGTTTTGAACAATATACCTTTATTAGTTTCCCTCGTCAAACCATGGATTGAAGCTGGTCCCTTTCACATCATGATATCTTTAATTAAAAACATGCACCTTTTGTAAACTTTCCACCAATTTCATTCAACCAAATTTTAGTGTATCGTTTTTATTCCCCTTTCAGAACCTTAAGAGAGCACTTCTTTTCTTTGCTATTTCAGTTAGTACCTTTCCTTTAGGCATGAAATTATCTCACAGGAAATTCCTTTTTTTAGTTTTTTCTGAAAGGAAACTGACAATTTTATTGAAGAACTAAAGCACTACAAGAAGCTGGGCAAGGCATCCAGCACAAAGAAACAGCCACAAACTTTGCAAAATGTTACACCAATTTCTTAACCACTATCCATAACTGTATCGAGTGCTGATTTTACAAACCAAGACCCAAGCAGCAAAAAGACCAATGGCTTTACTCCACACTATATATACATTGAATCCCATATTTTGGAAAATGCATTTGTTCATTATTTTTCACCCCAATCCTTGTTTCCCCATTTTTTTGAAATCTCACAGGAAATTCCCTCACTTTATCTTTTAAGTTTTAACAAAACTATTTATTTATTTCTTCAAATATACAAATATATGAATAAGTCTCCCCCAGCATGGCAACTTATCTATCACATATCATCAGCATTGCTGGTACATTCATTTGCAGCGTACCATAAATCCAAAGCGACCAGGATTTTCATCTAAATGTCAACATAAGCAGTTTCAAAGTACATTAAAATCAAGGTGTACCTGTAGGTGAAGAACCTCTGCCAATGGTCTCTTCTTCAAGTGAGGAACGGTAAGCAGTTGCGAAGGGGTTTGTCCAAAGTAAGCAATTTGATCTTGTGTAGCATGGCGTTGTACCTTTGGATGATGGTTTTTTGCAAAAAACTGTAAGTTACAGCACTAAGACACAAGACATGTTACAGAAGAAATGAGTAGGCTTACAGGGTCTGAGATCTTATCAATATCTACAGTCCCCTCATAGGTTATGTAGAAGAACACATTATTGGCCAGTATGGCTTCTTTTCCTCGCTGCTTATAACTGGAAATCTCATGTCATCCACAAAATATAACATCATGGTTACTTTCACTGTTCTTAAAAAGTAGTTCTCTAGATGAAACAGAAAAAAAAAAGTGATGATGAAATCATCCAAAACTTGTACAAAAGAATCACTGGACCTACCCAAATATGAGGTCAATCCACTCATGCAGATGGGAGGACACATGCTCACTCTCAAGAGCCATACGGTGCTTATGAATGAAATCAACAGGGTTTGCAGCCCAAGGAGGAAGTCGGACTGAATCTGCAGTGATGAACATGAATCAAGTTGTCCACATATCAAATTCAGAAGATTGCCTTTTAGAAGGAATTTAAATTTAGGCCACTGCTTGATAATGGACATACATACCAAGCTTTCCACCCAGTTGGGTTGTACCAAAATCAATTGAATTCACATTAGTAAGAGATTCTGGAAGGTAAAATAATTCTGGGACCTAATACACAAAAAGTCATCATGACCATGTTATGTCAATGCTAGAAAGCAAAGAAAAAGAACTTGCAAAAGCACTTGATAAACAAAGAAAGCTCAACAAAATGATGCAAAAATCAAAGTTCACATCATTCTGGTAAAGGTACAGAATATTCTTACCAATTCTTTCACATCACTCATGTCCTCAAGAATGCCATTCCAAGTAGCACCTATGTCAGAAAACATCCTGTCTGCATGATCAAATTTTCCACCTTGCAGTTGAATTGCAAGAGAAGTGAATGGTTCCACTCGAACGAGATAGTATAAAACCTGTAAAAGAAGCATTGGTAGTTAGATGGAATACCATCACAAAGCCACTTTGTTTGCTTCTAACCTGATAATACAATGACTTGTGCAAATGATAAATGCCAAAACAGTATACTAACTACATTAATTTCCATGCTCACACCCTCGAGGTAACAAAAAATGACCATTAATATAATTAAATGGCTGAAACAAGATTCTTATGACAGACAGAGAACAGCTGATATTCAGATTAAACTTAACTTCAATTGCTACTTTTCAGTATTAAAAATATAAGTTCCTCACACACAAATTTTTAGTTACTTTCCAATGCCCCTCTAGACCACTAAACCCAAAAGTCCATTAGCATGTGCCTCATATATACATTGAGGATTACATCTGAGCCACTCAACCCAAAAGTTCATTAGTATTTACCTCATGTGTACATGACTACATTGAAGACATCAACTACAACAAAAGGAGAAAGGCTCAACATATACCCACATTCTGTAGAATGCCATCCTCCTAATTTATATTTTAGTACAAATTCACAATTATAAGCATTTTCAAAAAGCTTTTTACCAATTGATGTGACTAGCCACTACAGCTTTAGAATTTTCTAGTGAAATCACTCCTTGGAGGTTTGCAAATTATACCACTCACAGAAAAGTCAAGCTTTACATTCACTGCATGTGTTCTCTCTATTAGAGATAACAATAACTGTATGCTGTAAAAGTACAGATGGTAAAGAAAACTTACAGTTCCAGCACTAGAGTAATGTGAACCATAATGGAACTTGGGAATGACTGGGTCATCAAAACTGGCATATCTTTCTTGGAATTTCTCTAACCGATCAGGGTTTAATGCCCCAATTGGCTAAAAATATACAGGAAATTCAAAAAAGAAAAAAAAAAAAGCATTAAGAACACCATTCCAGAACCAAAAGAGCCAAAATAAAAAATAAATAAATGTAATCCCATGTAAGGAACCTTTGAAAGATCTCTATATGAAGAAGGATTCTTGAGGTCCAAAGTATCTGAACTGTAATCTGCAAGGACCCATGGGAAAACAGGGTACTGCAGAGAGTTAACAAAAAAAAAAAAAAAAAGAAAAAGAAAAATAGTATCCTTAGTACCTTGAAAAAAAGCCATCAACTCATATCAAATGGTACATAAATACAAGAAACATCAATTTGAAAATTGGCATAAACAACCATTCAAGTAAACTACCTGAGTGATGTCGTTATAACTGCGTCCTGCCAGTGTATTTAACTGCATTAGATACTCAAAATTGCTGATCTGAAAATTGCCAGCATTGAGAACAAATTATTTCTATTATAAACAATAAATAAGGCACTGAACTACTACTTTTAGGTTGTATCAGAACTTGACTCTTTAATTCCTTACCTCCCACCTTGCCCAGCGTTCCATCAGTTGGGTTCTTTCAAGAAGTTGATCAGGTCTCTACAACAACCCAAAAAGAAAAGGTGTGTAAGTAATGCAATCTAAATCTAAAGCATATATGCGCTGGTATTTGAGAAAGATACCTGAGTTGCCAGATATATATTGTTCAAATGGGGAGGTTGTGCCTGAACAATAGCTCGATAAGCATTTTTCCGAGCTTCAATACTCTAGAGCAATAACCATGCACTTGTAAGTGAATTAGGGGTAGACGCAGAATCTGAATACCACTCACTAAATAAATACAAAAGAGAAATATGTATTTCTTTAAGAGATTATACCCCAAAATCAAAGAAGAAGTTTGAACGGTCAACCATAAACAACTCCAGTGCACTTCTTCTTAATAGATATCTGTAAAAATCACCACCAATTAGTAGGCATGATTAACATAATGGTTTTGATCTGAAATTGTCACCAAAAAGAAAAAAAGGTGAACAATGAGAGTCAAAATTAGCCATCCATTGGATGAAAGGTTGTTGTAAGGGAAAGGCAACCAGAAGACATTTAAGAAAAATGCAATGAACAAATACTTTCTTCTTTCAAGAAATCATGATTACAGAATTAAATTGGAGACAGTCTTAAATCTGGCAGAATTCTACCAACACCAAGCACAAAGTAAAATCCTTACAACGTAAGCTTGAAATGCAAAATGGTGCAAAAGAAACACAATGGTATTGACGTTAGATTTACTGAAATTATTATTCAAACATCATCAGCTTCAAAGAAAGTGACCATCAACGTCACATCAAAGCAGAGGTCATGCATTCAAATCAGAGTGCATATGCCTGGTGCGTGCATTCTTGATGTGTTTTTTCCACTGGGCCTGCAGATGCATGGAATCACTGCTTGATATATTTACAGCTCTAATTTGAGAACAATAAGTGTCTAGACAGAAATCTTTGTTTCTCTTTAAATTCAGAAGCCCAACTTGACATGAAACATTTTGAAAAAAATCAACATAGTAAAGAAATGTAAATAGTCTCATTTAAATGTTGTAAGTTCTTTTAGATAAACTAAAACAACACAACTATATACTTAAAACTCATTAAATCAAGATATATAGTGGATTAAAAAATAAAATTTACAACATATTGCTAGATGTATATCACATGAGTAACAAGCTATTTTATGAGCTTTATGCTAAGTGCTAATCTTTATTTGATCTTCATGGATTTCTTGAGCTACCCTCTTATAAAGTTTTCTTATAGCATTTATTATTGCCTTTGGTTTAGGCGGAAAACTTGACAAATAAACTTAGAAGAGATATAACTTACTATATGTCCCTATTCAAAATGCCAAAGAAGATGGCTAATATCCTTGAAAAACAGATGAGAAACTTTCTATGGAAGAATGAGGATTCTGAATCTAAAATAAACATGGTAAGTTGGGCCCAAGTTTGTAGACCCCTTGAAAAAGGAGGCTTGGGCATAGGAGGGTTAAACACAAGAAACATAGCATTGAGAGGGAAATTGATATGGAAAATGATGGAGAATCCGAATTCAATGTGGGTCAAAGTGGTTCAAAGCATTCATGGTAGGAAGGCATTTGGCAGAGAGGCTGACCAAAACAGAAAAAGCTGTCACAAATCTCCTTGGAAAGGAATTTACAGCTTATATGAGAAAATCCATCCCTACATTAGTTGGAGAATAGGGCAAGGGAACTACGTTGCCCTCTGGGAGGATAAATGGTGTGGCCAGACAAAGCTAAAGGAGAAATATTATAATATTTTCAGAATTTCAAGACAACATGGGGTAGCCATTTCTCAATTTAAGACAACCAATGATATGGAGATAGGAGGCCAAGGAGGATGGAATTTACACATAGGTGGAAGTGTTGGGGAGGACCGAATGGAGGAGTTAGGACAGCTCCTAAATAATCTTCAAGAGTTCCAATGGAATGAAGCCGGTGGGGAAGACAAACCTTTGTGGGAAGGGGGAAAAGACAGTCAGTTTACAGTGAACTCCTTTATGGAAAAGATCTTACAACAGAACATGAGAACAACAACAATTCCTCCTGCTCTTATTTGGAACATAAAAGTTCCTTTGAAAGTGAAACTTTTCTTATGGCAATGGAGCTTAGGCAAACTAAAAACAGGAGAAAACTTACAAAAATGTCTCCCCAATTACTATCTAAGTCCATCCATTTGCCTCATGTGCAGGGAGAACGAGGACAACTCAAAGCATCTATTCATGGAATGCAACGTGACCCTCACAATTTGGCAAAAATGGACACAGCTGCATACAAGTATAGCTCCTCCAATTGATACGGACATATGCCTAGGGACATCCAATGAAGATCGTTCCAGAATAAAGCACTATTGGAGGGTTCTCATGGCAGCAATTTGGTACACTATATGGGAGGAAAGAAACTCAAAAATGTTTAAAGAAAAGAAAAGAGAAATTCATATGATATGAGAGAGATCCAACATTTTGTTCGCCTAGTGGATCTCTAATTCTAAACTCTCTAAGAGATACTCTTTTGGGGAATGGTTGGGTAACGGGGGAAACATCCTCCAATCTTTGTAATTTTTCTTTTCTTATGTCGGATTTCTCATCCAACAGATGTACTTAACCTTTTATTATTAATATATATCAATAGTTTCTGTTTCAAAAAATATATATATATGGAATTATGAATTAATCAAGCAGCTTAAATTGAAGATTACATATTCATATTTGTAGATCTTATTTTGCATATTCCTACAGTGATTCTATTTTTTATTTCTTAAATTTACTTTCTACATTAATCTCATATGTTTCTGTTCATCAAGAATATCTTCTAACAAAAGTTGAAGTTAGGATTAAAACTTTTTATTTTATTTTTTAAAACCTTGTGTTTGATGTAAAATACTGCAAGGATTTCTTTTTCTTTTTCTTTTTCTTTTTTTTTTCTTCTTTTTTTTTTTACTTCAGCAAATTATTTTGATAAAGTACCTAACTTTGATAGATATCGTCTAATAATTCAATTATATTTGATTCATACTTCAATGATGGAGACATTGATAAAATTCAATTATAATTCAGAAAATTATGTCAAATTTTCAATTCCATGCTCGCCACCAAGATGCTTGCATGTGTGACAGTCAAGTTGCTCAGTGTGTAACCTTAAAAAAAACAAAAAGAACAATGAGAGAGATATATATATATATAGAGAGAGAGAGCTCAACATATGGTATGGATCAGGATAACGAAAGTATTGATAAAGAACTGAAATAAAAAGAAAAGGAAAAAAAATCATAAACCTTCTGCTAAATATATGATGAAGTGAGGAAATCAACCAGCTTCGATCTCTTTCTTGGTGTTTGTTTTTGGAGCTTGAGTCTAGCTTATCCTCATTCTCATCAATGTGATCATCAATGATGAAATTGATCCTTTTTGTTGTTATCTGAAAAATGAAATATTGTAACAATATTAGTTCTATCTGGAATGATCACAATGCTGCATGACAAGGTTTGAATGGTTGTATCAAGAGAAGAATACAGACACATAAAAAGTTACATTAGAAATCATTGAAGGTTAAACCCAAGTAAAAAATGTTCTCTTAAAGGTTTAAACCCACTTCTTGAACCAAACAAAGCAAATAGAAATTTATGTTTTCAATATTTCAAGCTTCTGTTGATTTGTCACACATAAGATGTGTGACAATTACTAAGAATATTAAAAATCATCATCAGCAGAAAATGAAACCTTAAAAGAAGGAAGCAAAAAGAAATCCACCAGTGATAAGAAGGTAGTGTGAGTTCAGCTCAAAGAAATTATACATACTTGAAAGGTTCCTCTTGAGATATTCAATGGCCGGACCATTGATGATGAGAGTTCAAGAATGATTCTTTCATCAGATTCACTAGGAACATATCCACTTGCAACTGCAGAAGTATTTCGGACTAAATCTTCATTGGTAACATGAGAATCTACAGGTTCCCTCCGCACCTGCCCAACTTGCTCTAGACCTGACTGGCCCTGTTGATTGTCCCCACTATGCCTCAGACCATATGAGGTATCCTCCAAATTATCAGTTTCTGTCTGTTCATCGTCTTCATTTGCTTCCTCCAATGTCATTGCTTCGGCCACCAGAATAGAAGCAGTAGTAGGATCTATAATACTATCATGGTCATGTTTTATCTGTACATGATCTTCATAATTAGCAGCTGCACCCAAATGGTGAGACCCTTTATAGTTTCTTCTCAAGCATCTTCTCATCCTTGAGGAACTTTCCATTAAGTCTAACTTCCAGAACACCTGCATAAACGGAGTTTGAAAGAAAACATGCTCTAAGTGAGTAAATAAGGTTTCATTCGATACTAGAGGAAGTATCAATTTGTATTTTTTTCAAAGTTTAAATATTACATTAAACACTGATTTCAGCAACAGATAAAATACATGCCAAGTTTAAACAAAATGTTTGGTTATGGGTACATAATCTCACAACTTACTCGTTCTGGATTACATAGACACTCTCCTATTGGTCCATACAGACATCTTGTTTCAATTAAGCAATGAATAAGTTTTCTCCAAGAACGAGCTCCAGTGCACATGCGATGTTGATCTATTAGATCTACTTGTGTATGCCTGTCAATCTGCAAAAGCTAACAATTATTTTCTGATGTCTCAACAACATGGCACACACCATAATTGAAAGTAGAGTAGTTACCCTACCTCTGAACGTTGCATGTTTCTTGCTAAAGCAAAACTTGCTACTAGCACTGCGACATATTTGTAAGATAAAGCATTAAAATCTTTCCCAGGGACTGACTTTGTATCAACAGACTGTAAGCATTCCATCCATGCACTTCCCATAGCTTCTGAGATGTTCCATCTCTTAACACGCTCCATATCACCTATATTCCTCCGTTGTGCAGATGTGGCCATTGCTACAGCACTTAGACCTCTTCCAGAACCAATTTTAGCATTGCGCTCAAGATCCCGTGCAGCAGCCAAGGCTGCAGCTTTTGCAGCAGCCTTGTCCTTCGGAGGGGCTGGTGATGTGTTTAATGTTTCTAAAGGATTTTGAAAGCTCTCTACAGGTTTTTGAAAGCTTGAAAACGTATGTAGCCTAGTTGATTTTCGCTCAAGCATTGACGAGTCACGCCTGAACTGTGTAGTTCTCACAGGAGTTACAGTTTCACCACCACCAGCACCAGCCGCAATCATGGCCAAAGCCATTGCAGCAGGAGGTGATGCAAAAGCAGCAGCCCATCCTGGAGATATCATGGCAAGAGCAGCCTGAAACAATTAAAATAGAATGACTTCGATGCACTCATAAAGATACAATCAGCAACAATACAGCAGCAAACACAAATATTACAGTTCTCACGTATATGCATTCAAGCATATCAAGCTCACATACGCTCAAAACAACAGAGAGCAAAAAACCACAGAACAAATGGGAAAGATACAATCGGCATGAATTCTATTTAAATATTATAAAGATCCATATATATATTTTTTTTTATAAATATGCTTAAATAAATATAATTAACTACTTAAAACACTTAAATTATGAAATATAATCATTTAACCTAGAGTAAGATCTATATCTCAAAAAATATTTGATTAATATTTAATGAGCAACAAGCAGCTTATAACTTTTATGCTCAACATTTACTGGAGATAAATGAACTAATTACACATAGCTTATAAATTATGTTTTCATCTTTATTTTAAATAAGAGTTTTCAAAACCTTATTTTGCTTCTCTTTGAGGTTTCAGTTTCCATCCATTACATATGAAATTTTTCTCAATGTTATGTACTTTTATTGTCTAGGAATATCTTCTACAGAGTTGAGATTACATTTGACATTTTTACATTTATTGTTTTTACTTATCATCTGAAATTAAAAAATTAGTAAAAAATATTTTGAGTTTAATAAATATTTTAATATTATGCTGAATTTCAATGGGATTTTTGCAATTAATAGATTCTGTATAATTCGTAATTTCATGATTGAAAATCAACGAACTTTGATGAATAATGACAAATTTTCATTTGATGAGAGCTTCCATTGTTAACATAAGCCTGTAAAACTATCAATTAAGCAACAAATCCAAAACACAATGGTTGCTTGTCAAAAGGAAGAAAGGAGAATGACAGTTCACCTCTAGAGGAAGTGCATCTGCAGCCAAAGCACGATCATCAACAATGAGGGGATTGAGACCATCTGAGGAAGTGAGTTCATGAACACCAGCCAGAAGTGGGCGCCAGCGCCGTAGAACAGCAACAAATGGTGGCACAATAGCTTCTAAATATTTTTTGCGAAGGGGCTTTTTGTCTCTGTCAACTGCATGCCACACCTGCATCATAGTTGCAACAAATAAATAACAAGCAAACATCTGATGAACCATCTAGCATGAAGCACAGAAATCAAGATCAGATTGCAAGGGAACAAAAGAAGAGAATATAAGAATCCAACAAAAAGAACATAAATATCTGCAAAGTGTTGCCAAAGGTGCCACCTAGACAACTTCCTAGGTATTTTCAGGCCAAAATAACTAGGAAGCATATCAGGTGGCACGTGGAGGGTTTCATGCAAGTTTAAAAGTTAAAACTATTTGAATTTCCAGCGATTCTTGAAAATAATTCTTCCGTCTATGTTCTTTCTGATTAGAATATGAGGATAAGATTCAAATACTATTAACCACTATTATCTTATATTTAAAAATGCTTTAAAAAAAACAGAAGAATCATTCAGAAGATAGGGAAGAAAAGCATGCGTGTATGTGGGTGTTTGTTTTGGGGAGGGAGGAATGAGGGAGGAAGACCCATTCAGACGAGGATAGATTGGGAAGAAGAGCATGCGTTTGTGTGGATTGGGGTGGGTGTTTGTTGGAGGGAGGGGGAAGATATTCCTTTCCAGCCTTCCAACAGAAATTTGGCACAAAATCATGGATACAGTGGTTTCTCATTAATGTTAACTTTTCCTCCTGTAGATGAACATGATTCAGAATAACAAGATAAATTTAATGAACTTACCCTTGAATAGATGGACAACATATTCTAGAATATGCATGTGCATTGCACAGATTTCACTTTCAAATACTTTCACAATTTCTCTTTTGAAGAACTTTGATCCAAGTTTGTTTACTTCAATTATTGATTACATGATTCATCAAATAATATAAGTTAAGATAATAGATGTATACAAATGATGAGGATTAGTAGCTATTTGAGGGAAAAAATATGAAAATCTTCTTAGTGAGACTGGATTCAAATAACTTATTTATTCAAAAATGGGAACGATGGTATATAAAAGTATGAAAGATAGATTGTGGAATAGGAAAATAGGAATTAGAGGGAGATGATGCCAAAGGGTTGAACTAGTTAAGTGGCTAAACTACAGCTGTACCCTTTATAACATTATAGGACTACCTTTTTTATAAGATAAAATGAAGAAGAAATGTTATACATATTTCCCACAAGTTGAAGTTTCTCATTACATATAGCAAAATTTTATAATAAGGTCATCCAAGTAGCCACCATGACAGACAAGAAATCAATATAAGAATTACACACAATGAACCAAACTTGGATTATTTCACAGTAAACCAACCTCAGAATAAAGAATGCAGGAAGCAACCAATACCCTCTGCCTCTTGGACTCAGAAATTGGCATGTTAAGAACAGGTGCGAGTACACTGCAAATAATAAAGTTAAATTTAACTCTAGCACTAATATCTATAGAAAGAATAACAGATACACAGGAACTGGAACTCCTTGTGAAGAAAAAAAGACAGTTAAGGAACCATCACATTAATTCTGAGTACAATATTTACTTATGTATTTTGAAGCTCAGTAGATGCAGACCTGCTGATTTGTTGCAGAAAAAGTCATCTAATAATTAAATAACTATCAAGGAATATTATAAGCGAAATGAAATGCAGATGAGCATATGCTACTTCCTCATCAATGGCCTTGAGCTTCTGCAACAAAAACATTCGATGCACTTTGCTACTTTTACTATATAATGGTTGGTGTCTTTAAATTTTAAAACCATTGTGTTCACAAATAATCAACACGCTGTGCTACATTACAACATGCAAGAGAAATTAATCATGGTTTGCCCAATTTGAATGACCCATGCATCTTTCAAAAGAAATTTATCAACATAATTCACAGAAAATTGACAGTTTGAAGGCATGAAAACTCCTTGCATTTTCATTTCTTTTTCCTTTTGTTTACAAGTTAATAGAATCTGGAAGCATTTAGTCATAGAATTGTTAAAAAATGATGATACACTTAAACACAGAATCCTAAAGTTCCAATTTTTGGACATATATTATAATCCTCAGTAGAATCATTTATTTCCACCAATATGGCTAATTTGCAAAACCATGAAAAAACTGTTGGACCCTTACACATAATTCAAACAGCAAGAAGACAAAAATCTCCAAGAATTTCATGATCTTTTGAGTGAACAACATCCAAAACACCTCAGCCTATGTTTACCTTTGGCATAGGAATCTTCTACGTGCACTTATTTCAACAAGAAACTAAAAGAAAGCCCAAGATATACCTCCATAGCAATGCTGATCGTGGTTTTCTTGAAGATAAATGAATACTGCCGTCTAATGTCATTGTGTTATTTGGTTGCCAATGCAATGCTTCTGAAATGTCATCCTTGATGCCTACACTTCCTAGAAACATACCATCTTCACCATTATCATCTTCTCTAATTGAAACAAGCACCATGCGAAGCATGCATAAGAAAGGTTGATCACTGTCCAATAATTGGTAAAGGGCTGTCATACCACCCATCCCAGTACCAGAACCTCCTCCTAAACCAAGACCACCCCCCAGTCCACTATCATCTAACAATAATGCCTGGAGCATTGTAACAGACTTTTTAACCAAAGGAAGCTCAATCCAGTTTCCAGAAGCGTCCTTTTCGAGTGCAGACTTACAAGACTCCCACCCGCTGCCACCACCACCAAAGACAGAAGTTTTTGAGGAGAGGCCTACCCCATACCACAAACGGCTCCTAAACTTCCAACCATCAGCTAAATCTGGAGCACAGCTACCATAAGAGGCCAAAGAACATCGAACTGATTCATAAGGCTCTGCTGCAGCTGCAGCTGTAAGGCGTTCCATCACCATTGTCGAAATTTGTCCATTTGCATCAGCCATAGATGCAAGGGTCTGACTCAAAAAAATTTCAAATTAGGAAAACAGAAAACTCTTGCAATGGGACAAAAAGAGAAAGACAACACAGAATATTTTTAAGATTTCAAATGCAAAACCAAAACTAAAATAAAAAACAAAAAAGAAACGGGTCCAGAATTCAAGATTGTACATGAGCAAGCAGCAGTTTTCTGATGCATCCACAGGCTACGAGTACTGAGTGAGGCTTCCTCTCCTGGACATTTTCCAGGTGAGAGGCCTCACCCTACATCAAATAAGACTTCTATTGTTAAAGCGTGAGGGCCCCAACAATGTACATCCCAAAACATACAAATGAGCTCAACCATGTATTCAGACATGCAATATTCAGCCTCAGCATTTTACAACATGACAGCCAAGACCATAACCAAAAATGCAAATTCCACATCTGTATGTACACCCCAATAACCAGAATTAGCTTATTGATTTAATACATGTCCACATGCCAAAGCCCAATGTTTTGTTATCAAACCCAACAATAGAGAATTTTGATAAGAAATACATGAACAACCATGATGATGCTCTAACCCCCAAGGACATTGGCATGATGGTTGCCTCAGATACAACACCTTGACTTACATTTCAACTTTCGCTCATCCATCAAATGAGCCTCCTAATTTTCCCTGGGTCCTGATTTTCCCCGAGTCCTGGCTTTAGAGCAGGCAAAGGTACTCGTGGCAGATTAGTCAGACAAAAGCCTAGCCACCACCAAGTAGACTAAAACCCAAAATAAAATAAAATAAAATAAAATAATGATGAAGCTCCAAATACCCTGGTTCAAGTATCCCTACGTATAAGATAAGAGATCTTTCACAGATATGAACTGACTGTGATCCTTCCAATCACATTTATAATTTTCAGTTGAAGATAATGCAACAATCTCAAAGTATACCCACAGGTATAACTGTATAAGACAAGAAGTCTCTGCTAAAGAAGAACTGATTTTGGCACTTTCAACCACATTAATGATAATTGATAAAGATAATAAGACAACTTCAGCATACACCACAGCACATGAGTCATCAATACCATGTATGAACTAACTGTGATCCTTCCTCAACTACATTTATGTTAAAAAAACATATGACGACCACAACATATAAGTATAATAGTATTGCATGCAAATGACAGTCCAGCGATTTCAGGTTGATATGTGTTAACTCAAGAAGAACAAGTTGGCCATACCCTATTTCAGCCCTAAGCCAATGTTACCAGAAACCTAGATAGAATTACATAAAATCTGAACTCAACAACAACAAAATTTAATAATAATAAAACCCCTAACAATGACCACATAAAAGGAAACTAAAGTTAAGAAAAATAAATAAATAAAACAACTCATATATGCAAGACAAAAAGTACATACATCAAGGGACACCCCTCCTGAATCACCCAATGACGGTCTTCGCATGCTTACAGCTTCTAAAGGTTCGCTGACATTTCTACCTATAGAGTTTGAGCGACTACTGGTCAATGAAGCAGACGAAAATGGAGATTCAGATATTTCAGAAGCGCATGAAGCAGTATATAGTTGGCTTTGCAACCGTAAATGATCTTCTACAAGCATTAGAATTACAATAGCATTTTCTGCTAAAGCCACGGAAAGCTGAGCAGCACTTTCTGCTTCCACCTTGGCATCTTTTGGTGACAAACCCTCAGCCGCAACACCAGCAGCTGCTGCTGCAATGACTTGAGTCTGCTGCAAACAAAAAACTGGATGTAGCCATTATTCTAGTTTTTTCCACGGAGCAGATGTACAAAAGTGTTTCTCCATTTCATTAGAAAGATGAAAAAGAAAAATAGTTCGATAATACAAAAGCTCACTAGCAACATGAATCAGCCAAGGGACCATATATTTGCAATGTAAATTGCGAATCGTGGCAAAATGCAAATCATACCCCAGAAAATAAAAGCCATCATCTGCGTGCATTACCATATACTCTGCATCATTATTGCAATGTTTATCTTCAGTAGAGAAGAACCTTCAATTCTGGAATTAGGAATGAAACAAGAACACAAGTTGCAAGGCCAATAACTTAGTTACACCTTTACGGGGTGTTTGGCACATAGCATTGGATAGGATTGGACTAATTTTTAATCCAATCTTATATTTGGCAACAATAACATTGGATATAATATTTATTTGGACCCACATTTTATCCTACAAATGTAGGATACAGACACACCTAAAATGGTAGGATTGATTACTATCTATTCTAATCTTAATCTCATCCTATTCTTTAAAAATAATCCAATTCTATCATGTGCACAGTGCACTAAGCAGACCCTTAGTTTAAATTAGTCTATTCACAACCCACCCCTAAAGTTGTTTCCTCACAACCCAAACCCCACCCCTCCCACCTGCACCAGGGCCAAAAGAAACACTTTGTTCTAGGTAGGTGATGAATCGAAAAACCGCCTTCCTACCACTTATAAGCTTTGTTTCAAAAAAACTAGCATGTTCTGAAAAGGGGAACATCTTTCTCCAAGAAGACTAGTTTTGAAAAATGTGAATGTCTCAACAAACAAAGTGAACAAAGAGTAATTTTGAGAAAGATTCTGATTAAAAATGGTCAAGGTGGTACAGAAGACCTCTTTTATGTGCATATCCTCAGTTCCTTAAGTAAACATTTTATAATTACAATAAAAGCATACCCTGAACCATAAATCCCTAATTTAAATTTCTTAAGGTTCAAGAGAAGGCAGATGAAGCCACCATTCTTTCCCAGTTTTATTCAAACCCACATGTAGTCATAAGTTTTAAATGATAGAATAGATAGATGTTAATAATTGAATATATTATGGTCAGAAATTTGCTAACAAAATTTAGAAGATTTAAGCACAAAATTCACCATGTTCTACTGCACCAATACATCATTGATTTCACAGGAATTGAAACATCAACACAGATGACACAAGCAATAATAGCATAAGAAAAAAAAATGTTACCTGGACCTGTAATTCTCTAGCAGCAAAATCCAACAAACCACCCAATAGCCTCCTCTTGAAAATGGGCAACGATTCTTCACGTCTTCAACCACCCAAAAAAAAAAAAAAATGAAGGAAAGAAACATCCACAAGTTAAGAAGCAAGGCACCAGTAAAAAGGAACAAAGAATTATTGAAAGAAATGGAAATAGCAGGTGAATTAGTCATTCTCTCAAGAAAGGACAAGAAATAAGCACAGTATTGGCTAAAAATGCTTAATAAAGGGAAAAAGGAAAACCAAGATCAATCAGAACATAAAAATGTTGATTCCTTTCAAGCACCAAATGATGGTACAAGTAAAATTAAGACTCCTCTTTGCTTTACTTTCTAGATTTATATGTGCTACAATTGGAAGGAGTGAAAAAAAAAATAAAAAATAAACCAAAGAAAGGAGTACTTGGGCTTGGTACACCTTTGCCAAATCGAATCCTCAACAAATCAGATTTGGCATTCACCAGATAGTGTAGATAGAGAGGGACCAGGGAAAGAGCTCTCATATTCCACGTGGTCTAAAGAGGAAATATCCAAATCTGCTTCTCCTTAAAGAAGAAGCATGGTATTGCTAAGGCAGCTCAGATGGAGCCGTTAAGTCTTACAGGAATAATCCAACACCTCCCATACAATAGGAATATAAAAAATCATACAAATGGTTGTGTTTCCTAAAGAAAATAAAGAATTATATTCAGTAACACACATTTCTTTAAAAAATAGCATGAAGTGAGAGAGAAAAAAAAAGGAAGAAAAATACCCCCAGGCTTAAGCTTCAAAGTTTGAGGAGTAAGCCTCAAAATTTCTACTAAATCTAAATTTCATACAAAATTTCTTTCATATTTCACTTGCTTCTCATTTAAATAGAAAATAATTTACATCGTATAAATTTCATTTGCATCTAAATTGCCTAATTATTGCATTTCACCCTCTTGGTGTTGTCTGTGCAGGAATTCTGAGGAGAACGTTGGTCATCTTTTTTGGCGTTGTGATGTCCTGAAATCGGTATGGGAAGTTTGGAGAACTCATCTGCCAGCTATTTCAGCCCCGTCAGAAGACCCCTTCTCTTACTCAATCCCGGATTCAGTACCTCAAAAG
>JAJIYU010006987.1:0-19860 GCA_030144865.1 Tinospora cordifolia | reverse complement strand
TTATTATTTTGACTTAGATGATGCTTGCTTGTTTGGTTAGCTTGATTTTTTGTGTTTTTATTCTTGTTCTTTGCATTTATGTCATCCAATTATCATGTTGCATGACCAAGATATTATGCTCTGTAGTTGCGTCTTATATGATCTTCTACATCAAAAATCGAAAGTTGTTTTTCCTGTTTGAGAGAGTATGCTCTGTAGTTGCGTCTCATACGATCTTCTACATCAGAAATCGAAAATCTGTGCTTTTGTTGATTTATCATGTTATATTGTTGGTATGTTTAATTACTGTTGAAATATTTATATGCTAAGCTCTTGCACACAAAAATCAGATTAAATAAGATTTCAACCATGTACCGGTACGAGGGACTTTTTGTGTTCCATGTAAAATTGGAACTGGCTGTCAATACTGACACCAGCATGGAACGGGTTTCAAGAATGATCCCACTAGAAATGGGTTTGAGTTTCAAAATTGACCTCTCTCCCTAGATCTGGAGCATAGAGGGTATTCCCATTCGGTCTAAATTACGACTGAATTAATATATTGGTTGAATTGAATTAATCTCTGAAAGTGTTTGATTTGCTTGCATTGTCTGGTTGAAATAATGGATTAAATAGATAAAATGATTCACTGGGCTTTTTAGCTCACCCCCTATTTTTCACATCATAGGAAATTAATCAACTTGCGAGGAGATTTATCTATTGAAAGTTTTATTTATTTCAATGTAGGGCACATCGGCCCAAACTAAATCATGTATTTCAGCTTTAAATTTATTTTTCGCTGCAATGGATTATTGTACTCGAAATTTTTGAATGAATAAATGAAGAATTTTATTTACCATGATGTCATTTTGGTTCATAGACTAATGTACACAGGAACCCTAATGCATTTAGGTCTAAGAAGAAAAAAATGTAGCACGGGCCCGTCTCCCGGGCATCCCGAGATTTTTTATCACAGAAAGTTGAACCGTCAGATGACGTGGAAGATGAGACTTGGGAGGCAGGGTGTTACACAAACTCCAAATAAAAATCTATATTTTTCCTTTCATTGCATCGTCTTCTTCTTCATTTGATTGTCACAAACAAAACCCAACAATCCCCAAAAACAAATCACCGATCCTTTGTTGTCTATTTTCAGATTTTTTTTTCTTGGTTCTTCATCTTTACGAGATTTGTAGAATTTTTTTTTCTAGAAAAAAGAGCATAGGTTTTAATTTTTTTTTTTGTTATTCAAATCCATGTTCGATTTTAATTCACTGATATCTGATTTTATTTTTCAACGATGTTTCAATCAACCAATATTTAATTTTTTATTATTAAAATCAATCTTAGATTTTTAATCTACCAATACATTTCAATCAACTACTATTTTATTTATTTTTTTCAAACCATAGTCTATGTTTATATTTCAATAAATATGAATTTTTTAAAAACATTATTAATTCAAAAATCCTCCTTTTTTTCTCGCATTGTAAAGACTATTATTTATTTTATTTTTTATTTTTTGTTATTTTATTTTAAATTCTCATTTTTCTATAAAAATAATATTTACTCGCGACGTTTACGTGTTCAAAAATTTTCGGAGTGTTACAGAGGGTATTTATGCTTTATAGTCACCCTATTCAACTGTTTCTAGTTTATGCATAAGCAGAGACTCCATCTTTCTTTTTAACAAACAACATTAGAGCTTCTCAGGGTTATATACTACACCGAATAAAAACACTACCCAGTAGCTCTTCTAGTTGAACCTTCAACTCCTATAACTCCTTAGATGTCATACAATAAGGAGGGATTGAAATTGGTTTAGTCCCCAAGACAGAATGACAAAATCAATCACTCGCTTAGAAGGAAAACTGAGCAAATCATTTGGGAATACCTTGGGGAACTCACACACCATAGGAATATCTTCAAGTCTTGATTTGGGAGGTTTACCATTATCTGAGGCAACCAACTCACTGAGGCACACATCTCCTTTGTTGTTGCTAATCTGCCCTGAGTGCTAGGTTTATATGAACCTCTACCTTGGAACACCACTACAGGTTGATTTGGGATCTAAAATACTACACGCTTAACATAACAATCAACAGAGGCGTGATAAGCAATCAGCCAATCCATACCTAGGATGGCACCAAACTCCAAAACTTCTAATACCCGTAAATCAAGCATTGTCTCTAAGTTATCAACATGTATCACACAATGCTAATAAATCACATTGGGGTAAATATGTTCCCCTGCGACAATACTCAATAAAAGCCAAGTGAATGCCCTAACTGGTCTAAGTTTCAATCTATCAATGGCAGGCCCTGATATAAAGGATAAAGTAGAGCCAACATCAACTAACACAAATAAAGTCGAATCTAAAATAGAGATGGTACCTTCTACCAAAGTCTTGGTAGCCTTCAAATCAGGTTTAGTGACTGCCTATGCTCCCTCTCTTTGTATCCCTACTATTCCATTCGCCAAGATGATAAGGTAGGAAACTTTGATCTCTTGTGCCAATTTTCCCACTCTAATAATAGGAAAAAGGTTGTCTCTATACTACTTGCTTTGTCTGTACGGGCTGCCCCATCTGTATTACCAATGTCGATGACCTATACTTTAAGCATCTGCCTCCCTACCTTAACCTCTACTTCAGTCTCTGCCCCTAGACTGTACTAGTGTTCATGGTTCAACTATCTAGGTAGGGGAGATGGCAACTAACATCATTGTGGTTGGTTGGGTCTATGGTGTGCTAGTCGATCCATGGACAAACTTTCTCTTCCTATAACCTATATTCATCTTCCATTAACCTTGCTTACTAGGAGTTAGTGCTGAAGTCTGCATGGCATTGCCTAAAACAATCTGCAGCTTTATTGGCTTATCCTTACTCTGTTCCTCATATCTTAGAGCTCGACTCTTCAATGACTCTAGGCTAGAACCATGTATTGCCCATCAGATAACACTATTCAACCCTCGATGGTAAAATCTGGCCCTCTCTACTTTATTAGACACAAGCCCTAGAGCCTGAGACTTTAAATGCACGAATCTGTAGGTATACTTCTGGATTGCCATATTGCCTTGTCACAAAGCCAAGAACTCCATCATCCTGTGGTTCTCTAGCAGAAGCAAGGACAAAAGCCTCCTTCTAAAATTTGCCCAATTCTCAATCAATTTTTTGGTAGCCAGAACTACCAACCACCATCTAGTGGCATTACCCTCTAATGTAAGTGCAGAGAACAACACCTAATTCTCTTCATATAGCTTCATCGATCATGCTATCTTCTCAACATTTAACAACCAATCCTCCACTTGCTCTAGGTTAACATTGCCCCAATATGACTGGGACTTCATGTCTACAAACTTCTTCAATAATCTCTCATGGAAAATTTCTTTCCTCTGTCTCTCCTTATGGTGCATATGAGGTACCTCAACAAGAATAAACTAAACCTCCAATTATTGGATGTTCTACGATCATTTTGAGGATTATCACATAGAGAAAGACCTATTCTTCCTATGACTTAGTCCCACATAGATTATCATATAGAAAACATTATTCTTCAAGGCTCAGTTTATACAAAATAATAAAACATGTTGCCATGTAAATGCAATTTTGTGAATTTCAATTTAATGCAATAAATATTCATAAAAACATGCTTACATTCAAACAATTTTTATATCTACAATGTTGTACAAATAATTAAGATAAAAAACTCACCAAATATGTATACAAATAATTAATTGTACAACACGTTTCATTAGCAATAAGTGTGGTGTATTATTTTTGCATGCTCCAAATTTTGCTGTAAGTTTCATCGAAACAACAATAATCCATTATTTTTCATATTCTTTTCATCTTTTAAACTTCATTCATCTTGTTTGTACATATACATTAATCTCAAATACCCATGTATATATAAATCACTAACCCACTAATCATATATATTAACCACTAAACCACTAGTTTATATGTAAAGAACTTAAATTCATTCTCAGTAATGCTTTTTTATAAAATAAATTTATTTTTCAGATATTTAGTTATCAATTAAACATAACAATTGATCCCCAAATATTATAACTTTTTTTTGTCAAGAAGCCCAAAATTTCATTTTCCATATTTCTATGTATTCTAATAAAATTTTTGTCTGTGTTAAAGAAGCTCAAATACTACCCGTAATCAATTACCTTTCAACTACTATACCGATGTTTAGAAACTGTATGAATATAAATAAACTATATATATTTATGATTTACATGATAATATAAATACAACAATATAATTTTTCCATAGTTTCACTCTATATGGGTAACAATCCATTTTTATGGAACGCTATAAAATAACACTTACAATAAAAAAATATACTATTAAAATTGTAATTCATAGCTTTAACATATATTTTTTGTTGAGAGGAAGTGACAATAACTTACATGAATGCCAAATTTATCATGAATCAGTACTTTCTTTTTTTTCTTTTCTTCTCGTGTAAGCCTCCTCACAATTTTTGTTTTCGCTCTCTCCTTTTTGTTTTCACTTCTTTATGTTCTCTTCATATAACACCCAAATTTTTGACCGAACCTTCGTTCATGCATTGTCTCACATGTGGATCGTCGTCCGTTGAAAATTGAGATGCTACTTACTGGCAAAATCTTTTTCTTCAAAATTAAACTCATAACAATTTGGTCCTCGAGTCAATATCTGGGTAATTGTTTTAGACCAGACAAAAGATCAAATTTCTTCCTCAATACATTCATCAGGTTTCTCAAGATAAATCATAACAATGCAGCAGAATCATTTAAAACTGTTATTAAACCAAAATGGTTAAACAAGAAAAGTCATTTAAAGATAAAATAAATCAAGGTCAAACTCATAGTAATTACATTAAAATAGTCCAGTAAAAATAAATAAAATATGACCTCCAAGTCCTATCACGGACGACCTCCCCACGAGGTGTCCAATCCGAGTGTGAGTCTTCTGACATAGGTTACCGTACTCTAGGTCCTTGTGTACCTGAAAAATAAAGGGGGAGTGAGCCTGAAAGCCCAGTGGATCAATCCTACACATCACATGCATTATATAGACCTAATCCAACACATTACAAACACTTTCAAACATTAGGCGTTCAAACATTCATTTGTTTTAGTCGGAGTCTAAGACTGGAAGAGGGTTGAGATGCCTCTCAATATTCCCTGTGATCCAATCAAATCTCAGAGGGTTCCAATAACCGTCTAAAATCAATCGACACTTACATCACAGCCTAAGAAAGCGTACTTACTGCAGCATCGTACTATCTCCCAAAGACTTTGAGCTGTCACAGTCAGCTCCGGGTGGGAATACCTACAATCCGCCTTGTAGCTCGACAATCTCAAGCAGTGAAATATAGGAGATGTCACCTCGATCCGCTTCAGGCTCGTCAATCGTATCGATACGTGGATTCTTAATAAACTATCGTCTTATTTTAGTTTTATAGACAAGCATCAATCATGCCAAACAATTTCACAATCTACTGGATAATTTCTCAAATTATGCATACCATGCAATAGTAGACTGAATAAATAACCAATGTTATAAAATGCAAGTTACATGATAGTCAAATGAGTAACTAATACTACCTAATGCATTTCCTCTATTTATGCATGTCATGAAATATTTGTGCATGAAATGAACGAGTTATCATTCAGTCACATCATCACATAAGCACTCCAAACAATTCAATAAATTTCATAATAAAATTTCTAATAACCTAGAACTATCCACACAAATATTTTGAATCTTAAATCCATATAATACATATGAGCAAGGAAGTCATGCCCACCTGATTCCGCCGATCTTCAGGGCGACCTTGCTTTCCTTCGAGTAATTCCATGCTCTAAAATTATAAAATCTGAAATTTAACACTTAATAAAATTATTCTTAAGCTTAAAAAAATTTCCTAAAATAATTTCGAAGTTTAGATAATAATTTCAACTAATCTTATTCGAGTCAAAACAAGGTTTCCAATGTTGAAGTACAAATCATTATTATTTATTTCTAGATTTTTAGCGTTTATTTAAAATTTATGTTCAAGAAAACTTTTATGCTTATCTTATAGAAAATAATAATTCTTCTAATTTCAATCTTTAACTTAAAACTAAAACTCTCATAAGTAATTTCAAGCTTTTATTATTTATTCAGTCCTAATTAAGTCTATTTACGTTAAAACTAAAAATAAAAAAAAAACTATAACTTAATTTTGAGTTCTAAAATTTAAATCACTTATGTTCAATGGATCTGATTTCACTTGAAATAAGATTATTATATCTAATATTGAACTAAATTTCAGAATTACTATTTATTACATGAGAATTTCTAAGCCACTTTTTTTGAACTTATTATTCACTTTCAAAATAATAGATCTAAATTATGGGTTTCTTAAATTCTATACTTTAGAATAGAAGTATTTTAACTTAAGATTTTTTTTAAATGACTTAATTAATTTCTAATTAAATAACTAAATTACTAATATTTAGTATTCACCTTTTGCCTCTAAATAAAATTTGATTTTTTTTTATGTTCAAAACTCCGAATTTTCTAAACTTCGATATTTATATTCGAGCATCTATAAGTCATAGTTATACTAAAATATTTAATAAGGTTTTAAAATTCTTTCTTTTTCCTACTAAAAGCTCAACTTTAAAAAAGTTATTATTATTATTTTTCGCATTAAATCAAAGAAAAATAAATTTTTGGCTATTAAAAATTTAAAATTGGACGTAAAAATTTTATACCTTTCAGATCGTTCTTCATCGCGCGAACGACGCCAATGACGAAAATTCTTTGTTGAACATGTGACGACCCATATTTTTGACAACCGATCGACGAATCCGACATTTATGTACTCCATGTATTTTCTGAAATTTTAATGAGAAAATAAAAAATTTTCCCAAATTTTTCTCAATTTCGGAGCAATTATTAAAAAAAATAGAAATGATTCGAGAAAATACAATTTTAAGGAGAAAACACATGAAAATATTAGAAAAAAAGTGCTTTCTTGAGGAAAATAAATTATAGGATTAATTTATGAATTTTTGGAGCAATTATCAGATTTTTTGAATGATAAATGGAATTTTTGGAAGAAAAATATGATTTTAGGAAAATTATACAATTTTTGGAGAAATGATTAAATAAATGATGAAATGTTGCATAATATTGGTATTTTGATGAAAAAATGATGAATTAGACAATTTATAATTTTAGAAGAAAAAATGTGAAATTTCGGTATATAATACATGTATATTGGTGTATATATGTAATAAAAGAAAAGGAAAACAGAAAATAAACAAAAATAAAAAATAAATGGACCGAACCGGCGCACGGGCCTAACGGCTCATGCGGGGTGCATAGCTGGTCGGGCCCTAGGCCCGACCAAACGAGCAGGTGCTCGCGGGCTTGAACCCGCACGCCTTGAGGGCCCAACATGGGCCGACCCATGCGCCCAGTCCACCAAACCAGCCCCCTTGATTTTTTTTGTCCTCTTGTGCAATTTTTTCCTGAATTTTTGTTGAATTTCCAGCATTTTTGGACATTTTTCCAACACAAAAACCATGGGAACACATGGTTTATGATCCATGGTTTTGGCTATCACTTCATGGCCTCCATTGTAGCTAATCCAGGCTGCCAACTGGGCATCCAGCATGTGATGTTAAGTGCCACCTAGAAGCCACATGTCATCCACACCTTTGCCAAGCAAGCATCCCCATGCAACAAAAAGACATTCTTGAGCTCAAACTTTAGAATTTCCAGATTCTGTAGCAAACTTTTCAAGCTCAGAACTTCTTCAATTCTCCACGAAATCCTACAAACTATAGCTTGATTTGAAGCTTGTACCACCACCTACAAGGTCCCACAAGTAATTTGCCCAGTCTTGGGGCTGTCTGAAGCAGAAATCATCAAGAAGAGGGCTATCCACACTACTTAAGCCCAGAAAAACTAAAAAGTGTGTGCTGGAACCACTTTTGAAGCCTTGGACCTTGGCCATTTTCAGTTCCTTTTTGAAGGTAAAATGGTTCACTCCCCTCATTTTCGCATGTACTTTGATTTCCAAGAGTTAGAGAATGAAAAGTAGGGCTTTATGCATGATTTTAGGACCCTTGAAGTTGGTTACTTACTCACTGTCACAATTGTGTAACAGAGACAGTTGGAACAACCTTGGGAAAGTTCACTCTTGAACCACTCTAGGCACGTCCTTAAGGTAAAAATCTATCATTCCACTCCTTATCATAAGTATTCAAGTGTAAAAGGGATAAAAACCAGAAATTAGAACGTTCAATGTGCTTTATAAGTCACTCTCGCTAACTGTTAGACATACTGTTGCAACAGTGCCGACAGAAATAGTTTGAGACTGGTGGAAGAGCTATATTCAGGACACCTAAAGGCACCCTTTCAGGCTTGAACCGGAGGCATTATAGACCCTATAATAGAGGTTCAAGAAAGGTATAAAGACTTGATCTTGAACTCTCGTGGATGTGTCTTGTTATTACATGCAAATATGCTATGATTGTAGGGTGTTAGAGTAAATTCCATGAGTTCTTTAGAATATAGCAGAATATTGATGGAATGATAGACATGTTTTTGATGTTGCATGCTACTGATTCGAAGTGGTTGTGATTAATGAATATGTTATGACCTGTAAACTGTAAGTGAACACAAGAAACAACCTATAGAATGGTGATTAAATGAGGGAAAAGAACACTAGAAGATAGTCCAGAAATTTCTTGCAATCTGGCCAAAATTTTTGAGATAAAATTGACTGATCAAACCATGATATATTGAGCTGAAATTTGGTGGAGAGACCCTTAGATATGTCTAGAAGTGGCCTACAAAATTTCAAGACATTCTGATGTGTGTAGCTAGGTCAACTAAGGCAAACAATCACTGTCTATCACAAGGGATACGAAATCTGTGCAGTTTCTGTTATCATGCTTAGCAACCTTAGTAAACGAGATCCAAAAATTGTAATTTAAAATTCTGGGGAAACTTTAGGATCTAAAACAGTTCTACAAAATTTGGTGCAAATCCAATGGACGGATTGCCCGCAGAAAAATCGAAAAAATGGTTGCGCAGATAGGGTCATAGGCTAAGGTTTGTGCCTAAGTAATGAGAATTGGGAATATTGACCCTTTTGGCCCAATTGACCCCATAAAGACCAGAATTGACCCTGTGTGACTCTATTGACCAGCTAGATTAGCAAATGATAAGTTGACTAGGGTTAACCAAGATTGACCGAGGTTAATCAAATGGACTTAGTAACTAAGGCAATGTGAACAAACATATGTGAACTATTCTTGACTAGGTCAAGTAATTGATCAACCAATGATGTAGAATTAGAGTGGGCCAAGTTTCATGTTAATGTTAAGAAGTTGCGTCGATTTCGCAAGACCCAGTGCTAGCGGGACGCGACCGGTCGCGAGAGGAGCGTCGGGAGCGGAGCATCCCTGTGAGTAGTGTTTTCTAACTCATTTCTTAGAGCTTGTTATTATGTGCATAGTGAAAATGATGTTACATATTGTGATGAACTTGCATCCTTTGAATAAGTTTTAAATAAGAAGTGCACCGAATGTCGAGGTCCGGGAGCGGGTTAAGGTATTGAATGCGGTAGAGCAATTAGGGCGAGTTGTGACCCTGATAGTGACCACCTAGCACAGAGTGCCTGTTGAAGGGTTCTGTGGGCCCACGATGATGGCAACGGCAATAAGTTCTAATCTGGTCGTCACGATATGCCTAACTGTCTGCAACTCGCTCGTTTATTAATTGGGCTCCCCTAGAACATCGAGTGACCACCTAGCGCAGAGTGCCTTGAGGGGGGTTCTGTGGGCCCAAATTTAGGTCGTCACCTATACACCTAACCGCTGGGTTTTTCTCGCTCGAGTGGATTTATATGTTTTCAACATTATTAAAACTGTTTTTAATGAAGGTACACGATTGCATTATGGATTTAAATTATATTTACTGTTGTATTCACTTGCATAATGCTATTGCTCATGCATCCATGGCACATGTTTTTAATTGTGGAATACTTGTTTTAAGTTTGAATTAGAATACATTACTCACTGAGCCGTCGTGGACAATTAGGCTCGCTATTCTAACTTTCAGGTTCTTCAGTAGCAGATAAGGGCAAGGGAGTGGTCATCGCGTAGAGCCGCGTCCTCTTACTCATTTCGGTAGGACTTCTTTGTATTTCCCTTTCTGTTATTATCTTTTGAAGGTTAGGACCTATGTATAGGGGTGAGGAAAGCCTGTATATAGTAGATAGTCACTCGCGTTGCTACACATGTTATAATGACCCGTTTTGGATAAATATCAAGTTTTTATTGGTGTTCGTATGTTAAATCTCTTCTGCATTCCTTATGATTACTCCGAAAGTGTGTGATGTGGATTGTATATTGAGACTTAACGGTGTCTTGACAAACTCGACTTGCGAGCAAGTTTGTTGGGACACTGTACTGATCAGTCCGTCCTTCATCCTAGGGAAGGAGTTCCGACAAAAGATTTTCTTTCTTTCTTTTTTTTTTTTATCCAGAACGCATCCACTCCTCTGCTAGAACCAGATCAAAATCTGAGACCATGTACTATCCATCACCTTCTTTGTTTCAACATCACAATTTCTTAGATTTTCCCTATTTTTTTTCTATTTTTTTTCCATCATCAAATCGAACCGAAAATCAAAAAATCAACTTCTGGCGAAAAACACACAATCGACGCACTAGAAATCTTGTTCATCTTCTTCCAATCGTCAGAGCTAAAATTTTATTGACTAACAAACACACATAGTTGCTGTGATTTTCTGCATCTTCTTCTTCACGTTCAGCTGTAACTTCATCTTCTTCTTCCTTGTGAAATGATGCGCAGCAACCACACAAATTACCTGGTTTGCTGGTTTTCCTCTTCTACACGAATCAACACCAGCAGAAACTCTACATCCAAATCACGGCCAGCACACAAGGAACTCAGAAATTCATGATTTCATTCATCATCTTCGTCCTAAAACGCAACCCAGCTAAATTTCATGCCCTAAATAAAAACGCTCCATGCCCAAATTGTAAAACCTAGCTCGTTTTTCTTCATTCTTCTTTCTCTCCTGTTCATCAAGCCCAGATTGACATCCTTGTTGCTGCAACTTTGTTCTTCATCTTCTATGCACAATTGGTATCTAAAATTTTTGCATCTTCTTTTGTTGTTCTTCGTCCTCTAGCACACAGCACCTTCGTCGTTCTTCCTTCTTCACTGCTCTCTCTCTCTCTCTCTCTCTCTCTCTCTCTCTCTCTTATCTTTGATTCAATTTCCAGCACCTTGTTCCGTCACCAAACCCCACAACCAGAAAGTAATCCCCAAATCATATTTAACAACCAAGCCAAAAATCAGTTTTATGGCTTCTTCTTCCTTGGTTACCCGAACAACCAACCCAAAATCAGATTTTTTGGTTGCTCTATCTCAAAGATTCATGAACTGAAATTTCATCCAAAAATCATATCTTCCATCTTGTCGTCCCCTGTTCTTCTCCTGTTACCCCGAACAGATGTGCAAAACCCAGAAAAATCCATCCGCTTTCTTTCCTCTGGTTTGCTCGTCCAAACCAACACAACTCTATGCCCTAGCTTTATTCTTCATTGCTTCTTCTTCATTTCCAGACTTTGAGATGTCTTCACCGCCCAAAATCACCATCGAAAATCCAAAAAATTCTGGTTTGCTCAACACAGTAGAACTTTCCAAAATTTTTTTTTTTATTTCATTCTTTCGGTGAACAGAGCATGAGTTTTTTTTTTTCAAAAAAATGTTTATTTGTTTGTTCGTATGTTTATTCATTTGTTTGTTAATCAAAAATCAAATATTTGTTATTTATTTGTTCGTGCATTTTCAATGGCTCAATAAATTTTTTTTTTCAACCAATTAACGTGACCAGCATTTCCTAAATAAATCTTAGAATTTTGTTTTTCAATTACTCAATATATGATCACTTATTATTAAATTTTATTTCTTTAAACAATATTAAATTTTAACCCATTAGTATTAAATTTTTAATTTGATCTATTTCCCTTTTTTGTGAATTACGTATTTTAATCCAAATATTATTAATTCTATTTATTTTATTTTATTTTATTATTATTATTTTTTTAAACAGCAACGCGTAAACACGATGTTAGTTTAATTTATTTCTATTTTTGAATTACTTGTGTCATCGCGCTCGCACCGTCATGCTCGCGTGAGTAAGCTATAAACTAATTTATTATTATTATTATTATTATTATTATTATTATTATTATTATTATTATTATTATTATTTTTTATTTTTTTTTAAAGTATAGTCTATATCTATATTTAAATAGAATATGATTCTAATTCATTTAGTATTATATTTATGATTATTATAAATATATTTTATTATTTTTATTTTTATTTTTTAGGGCTCACTTATGACGTGGCACGATCACGAAGTTACGAGGTGTTACACTTCATCACCTACTTTTTATAAATTTTTAATATATATACATACACACAGACAGACACACACACACAAAGCAACTGCCAACTGTTGTACCATGTATATTAGGAGTAATAATTCATGTTATTGTGTCATAAATATATCATGTTGTAAACAAATATAATTTATATATTACAAACCCAATCCCCACTTATTTATTAATAGTGTCAAATTTGTAAACCTAAACTCAACTCGTTTATCAATAGTGTTATAATTGTCTACCTATATATAACATATTTAACTTTTTGTAATTAATTTTTAAAATAATTTATTACCAAGAATTAATTAAAAATATAAATATAAATAATTTATTAAAAATAAATTAAATTAAAAATATTTTTAAAAATAATATATTTAACTTTTTGTAATTAATTTTTAAAATAATTTATTACCAAGAATTAATTAAAAATATAAATATAAATAATTTATTAAAAATAAATTAAATTAAAAATATTTTTAAAAATAATAAAAAATTATATCATCAACATATTTATAAATACATTAATCTTACATTAATTTATTTATGATATGTCTATTAGCTTATCAATAATTGTGTAAAATAGGTCCTTTTCTAGTTTAGCAAGTTAACCTTCTTATGACCTGAATTTTAGTGGTATTTAATCGTGTTTAACCCATTTTTTTTTAAATCTATTTATGTTAAACTCAAACTCCTTAAATACATGTCATGTTTGTGTTAACGTGTTGCTTTACAAATTGCCACCCTACTGTATATATGCCAATATATGCAATGTATGGGCATAGCTTTTATGTACACACAAACTCACCACACAAAGCTTTTATATATATATTATGTTACTCTTACGTGCATTCCATCTTTTTTATATATACGTATATTTATACATATCTACCTACGATTAAGTCAATTTAAGTATTAAATGAAAATATGAGCCATTACAATATACCCTCTAAAAAAAATTATATTCTTTAACTTAACCGCAACTACACTCTAGGTATGCCACATTTTTGTGTTAACACATAGTTAATTTCTCTAATATAAACCTCACCCAAAGCAACTATCAGCAATGAACTGTTTGAATCATAACATTTAAGGGTGTTTGACATGTTTGTCTTATTTGTTAAAATAATAGGTTAAATATTTGGAATGATCCACTAGTTTTTAAGCTCACCCTTCTTTTAATCTTTTAAGAAATTAATAAATCAAGGCTATCTGACAATCACTTAGAATATTTTTTTTTTAGGATTTTATTAAATTGTAGGACATGTTAGCCCAATCTACTTTATTCAAGTATTGAAATTATTTTTCCTGTGATAAACATAAGGGCTATGTATCTTTCAAATTTTGAATTGATTAATAATATTGATTTGTTTTATTTTAGTATTTCTCAACATTCTACCTTTAAGAAATATGTGCATGAGTTAATATTATTCATAAGGTCCCAAGGATTTGGGAAGAGAAAGAAAATAGATTAATGTGACAAGCGGGTCTGCCTCCTAGGCGGCCCTGTAACAACCCCGATATTTGTAATGCGTGTATATCAAAAACATAACTTTTAAAATATAAATTAATCAAATAAAAAATAAAATAAATAAATATTCAATATGTTTGATGGAATTATTATTTGAGAAATAAAATTTAACATTGATAAAATAATAATAATAATAATAATATATGTAATAATGATAAATAAATAAATAAATGAGAGATTATGACATTTGCGTGGGCGCGAGATGATCCTCGCGTGAATATAATGACGCAAGACTCGCAAAACTAAAATAAAATAAAAAAATAAAATCAGTGTTTTAGCTTTGTTGTGTTTGAGTATCTGATTGGAAAGAAAGAAAGAAAAAAAAAAAAAAATATCTGGAAATTGGAGGAACAAACCAGAAATTGGAAGAAAATTCTAGAAAATTAGAAGGCTTTGATTTGGGCGGTGAAGATGGACGAAAAAATTGGATTAAAGGGGAAAAATCTGGATTTGGGACGTTGTAAGGGAAGAGCTGAACCTAAAAGAAAAAGAGCAATATGAAAACTAAGCTTCATAATTCAAATTTTAGCGTTTTGGGTGGTGTTCGTTTGGTGTAATAAGGGAAGAATAGTAACCTGAAAAATTGGACATCTGATTTTTGATTTGATTTTCTAGTTCATGGATTGTTAAAACAGAGGAAACACAATCTAAACTTAGTGATTTGAATTTCTGGGTTGGGTGCTTGTGTAACAGAAGAAGAAGAAACCAAGATCTAATTTTGTTTTGGTTTCAAACGGTTGAAAATTTTTTTTTGATGTTCTGGTTGTGGTTGTTAAAATAGGGGAAGATGATGCTTGAATTTCTGGGTTGAATTGCTGGTGTGTGGTTTGATTGTATAATTTTTTGGTTTGGGTAAATGAAGAACGAAGAGGGGATATGAGTTTGCTAGACGTGATAGGAGTGTGTTGAGTTGCTAAACGTGATTGGTGTTGTTGAACGTGATTGATGTTGCTGGAAATTGATTTTGGACTTTGATTTGAGCTGCTGAATCGTGAAGAAGAAGACCGGATTTTTCAGCCACTTGGGGTAGATTAGGAGAGGAAAAACAACACAAAAACTAATTGTTGTTGCAGCTGCCAATTCTCGGCCATGAAGAGGGAAAATAGGGAAGAAGAACAACAACGTGCAGGTTTTGATTCTATGTGTTGTTGGGCGTGGAGCGAATTGCAATTGTGTATGCTATCCAAAATGTCTTAGGGCTCGAAGCAACTAACATAGGCCCTAGCTCGCTTAATAACGAACAAGTGAAGAAGTTCAAAAAAGTTGAATATCATTTTGGAACAATTTTGAACGGGAACTCAAATTTGAAAAGGTATTAAAATTATTTTATTTATTTATTTATTTTTTGTAATCTTGAATTAAAGTTAGTTTAGAATAAATTATGAAAATTATTTAATTTATTTTAAATATTTAGAAAATTTAAAAAAAAATTTAATATTTTTAGAAATCTAAATTAAAAAGATTTTGTTCATAGAATCCTAATTTAATTGAGAATGATTTATATATAGTAGATGAAGAATAATATTAGAAGCTTAAACTTTTAATTATTTTGATTAGTTGAAAATATAAAAAATAAACTTTTAGAAGCTTAGAATCTTTTATAGGAAAAAGAATGAAATTTTAGACACTGAAACTAAACTAATAATATTTAGAAGTCTTATTTTGTTCGTGACTAATTTAGTTGCAATATGAATAGATTATTTAAATTTGTGGAGATTTGGAGATTGAAGAAAATTTATTCTATTTAATATGTGGATACGAATATTAAAATAATTTTGATTAGTGAGAAATAATTAAAAAAAAGCCATGAAAATTGTTACGTATCTTTTTAGTTAGGAATTTATTTTTATAAATTGGGAAAAGAAAATAAGAACTTAAAAATAATTGTTATAAGGATTTTCTATTGCAGATTGATATTTTTAGAACGAATTCTAGTGACGAATGGAAACGAAGGGAATCTGAAAATTCAGGTGGGCAGAATTTCCTTATTCATCTGTATTATATGGATTTTTAATTTCAAAACATTTTGATTGAATCGCATGCAATTATAGGAATTGCACTATAGTATTCTATCATTCACTCATTTAATCTACCATAATATTTGCATAATCATTCACTTGATTTGATATTAATTGTGTGTTAGTTTGGTATGATTGACATTGTTTGTAAACTAAAATAAGACTAAGGGATTATTAAGAATCCATGTACCAGTGCGATTGACGAGCCCGAGGAGATCAAGGTGGCATCTCCTATATGTCACCGTTTGAGATCAACGAGCCACAAGGCAGATCATCGGTATTCCCAACCTTTAGTTGTCTGCGACAGCAAGGAGTCTTTGGGAGTTAGTATGAGAATACAGGAAGTACTCTCTCTTAGACTGTGAAATTAAGAATTGACTAATTTTAGATGGCAATTTAAACTTTCTATAATTAGATTAGATTACGGGGAATACCGAGAGTCATCTCAACACTCTTCCAGTCTTAGATCACAACCAAAACCAAATGAATGTTTGAAACGCCTAATATGTAAAAGTGTTTGTAATGTTTTGAGTTTTGGTCTGTATAATGCGTATGATGTATAGGAATGATCTATTGGGCTTTCGAGCTCACCCCAATCTTTATTTTGCAGGTACTCATAGAAGAGGAGCATAGGTGATTAACACCAGTCTGTTTGAATAGGGTAGAAGTCTATACATTATGGACTCGAGTTTTCTTTTTGTTAAAATTTGAATAGATTGAGTACATACTTAAATTGTTTTGCTTTACAGTTTACTTGTAAATAAATGTTTTGATTGTATAACTTGAACTATTTTAAGATGATTTATTCAGTTTAGTCGAATTCCACTGCGAGATTTAAATATTTTGATTTTGATTTCTATTTAAATTACTGTGATAATCTGATGAATAATATAGAAAATGATTTGACTATTCACTAAATGAAAATATGTTTTGAAATTATCTTAAAGAAATTACACACAAGGATATTAAGTGACATTCTGATTCTCAAAAGGTGATGACCCATAACTTGTAATGGGAGGTCCGATTGAGGATCAATGTGTTACAAATATAGTATCAGAGCCTAGTATTATGATATACTGGGCTATACTTAAATTTTTGCCGGATTTGATTTTTCACTGAAAAATGAATTTCTCAATTGATTTTAATTTCTTCGACAAAGGATTTAAAGAAATGGATAGGTGTCAACTTGGAGGCTAGTAGTTTAGGAAAAGACTAAGGTGATGCCAACATGCTTGAGTTCACAGTCGCAGGTGTGACTCGAATACTGGTAGGTGTCCTGAAAGAGTGATGTTTGTATAGAGTAGATATCCCGGAAGGTGTGATATTTCTCTTTGAAGAATGTCCTTGATGGTTTGATTTCTGCTTTGGAAATATGTCCTTGAGGGTGCCTATGCAGAAAAAATCTAAAACTTGAGATGGGAGTGTCACATAGGAGTTTTATGAAGTCAAACTTTGCAATCCTACTGAGGAACATATTGGCCAAGTAATGAGACCATAGGTCTAGGTAGAGATCAGGTGTTGTCTAGAAAGTACAGTGGATCATAAATAAAATAAAATCTTTTAGGACATAGGCTAGAGATAGAAAACGTGTTTGAATGCACACTTGTTTGGTCAGGACCCGAGTTTGGGAAGATCCTGCATTTCTGGTCTCTATGTAGGATGGGGTGCATAGAGATTGGGGGTATGGAAGAATCCTAGATTTGGAGAATGACGGACCATGTTTGGCAAATACTCGGTGTCTTTGGAAGAACTTGTACGCACTGTGTTGTATTAGAATGGGGCGGTCCAGCATGGTGGGGCTTGTTTCAGCCTTAGAATATGTCTATGGAGGCACATGTTGTACTATTCCTGATCAACATAGTGGAACATGGGCAGCTGTGGGAATCGAGTTATTTGTACCATTGTAATGAAATTTTGAGTGGAAGTCTGTGTGGAAGGGCGAGGCTAGGATGGGGTTCCCGGACCTGGAAGTATAGATGAAAGCTTAGGATTTCATTATGCTAGCGTGTTTTGATTTTTTGATAGTTGTTGTGTTTGTTATTTTGCGTGTGATATAATTATTTGAACAATTTAAACCCAAACTCCTGTACCAAGTAATAAACAAAATACTGTCGACTTAGAAGCATAAATCTCTAGATCACTGATACAATCGAGAACTTATAGACATGAATTATAACACGAAAAGGCATAGGTGGGGTTAGAAATGAATGGCCATCATTACTAGTTAAAGTATCCAAGTTAAGAGAAACAGTTAATTATAACTTTTTGAATTGTTCTGTTTCTATATAATTAAACTATGAACTACTAAAATAAATCCTTGACTTGTAGATCATACTGAGGAGAAGGGGCGAACCCAGGAGGAATATGGGCCAGGAGGATACTAGAGAAGAACTAGATCAAAGAGAAGAGGATCCACCAATAACAACGACACTGGTAAGGATGTTAGTTACTGAAAAGATGATCTTGGAGATTTCGCAGAGAGTGATGGTAGAGGTCACTCCGAGAGTGGTGGAGCAGGTAGTTAAGACGCTGCAACCATCTATTTCATCACCGCCTCCAGCACCTACTCAGCCACAGGTGCAACTAGCAGTACAATCAAAGCTTCAAGTGTGGCCACAACCTCAGGCTCAGCAGGAGGCAAGTTCTACAGAGGTGGTACCTAGGAGTAGAGCCATTGGATATGATAAAGAACAAAGGGATTTATTAATTGAATTCCAAAAGTTGAGACCGAGTACTTTTGAAGGAATGATAGACCACTTTGTTGCAGATAGGTGGTTTACAGAAATGAACAAGCATATGAATGCAATAGAGGAAACGAGGCCTAGAAGAATAGCATTGGCAGTACACCAGCTAGTAGGACCAGCATATCACTGGTGGGAGATAATCGTTAATGACCCCACTATAGATGAGGCAAACATGACATGGGATGAATTCAAGACATTATTCTATGATACTTTCTTCTCCACTGCTAAGACGAGACAACTACAGTTTGAATTCATTAGGTTGACTCAGAAAAATATGGCCGTGGTAGAATATGAATAGAAATTCATAGAGTTGTCGACGTTTGCCCCTGAGCTGGTGAGGGATGAGTGGTCAAAGACATATAGAATTTTGGAAGGGCTGAAAGTGGAGATTAGAAAGATTATTGCACCATTGAAGTTGATTACTCTCCATGAGACAGTAGTGAGGGCACATATGGTGGAAGAGACTTGGAATATGAGTAGTCCCCTGAAAATTAAATATAAAAGGCCACAAAAGGCGCCAACTGTAGGAGCCCCACAGAGGAAGCTGATTAGACATGAGGTATCTAGGGCAACCTCTACACAAAGTCGGAAGCAGATAATCACAAGGCATAATGCTTGCAGACTAGGCAAGGGCAGATGAGTATTGAACAGAAGGAGGAGGCCAAGAGGTTAGGGTTGTGCTATACTTGCAATCAGAGAGGGCACTTAACTCGAGACTGTCCCACCAGAGCTTCAACTGTAACACACATCGGGAATCCTATCAGGACTCTTACCCACGTCGTAGGGCCCACGTCATGGCGTGTCACTCATAAGGTACTGTTCCCCCCTGGGATTTCATTTCGCCTCCGTGGAGTTTTGAATCTATGACCTAGGGGACAAGTACATTGTTCTTGCAACATCCACTACCATTAAGCCAACTAGCTCAATGGTAATGGATGTTGTAAGAACAATGTACTTGTCCCCTAGGTCTTAGGTTCGAATCTCCGCGGAGGCGAAAAAAAACTCCAGGGGATAGGGGACAATACCTTATGAGTGACACACCATGACGTGGGCCCTACGACGTGGGTAAGAGTCTCGGTAGGATTCCCGGTGGGTGTTACAA
>JAJIYU010006986.1:0-19893 GCA_030144865.1 Tinospora cordifolia | reverse complement strand
GTTGCATGATCTTGAACATGGATCAAAACTGAAATTGAAACATGTTTTCAAACACAAACAAGACTGAAAATCATTGTTTTCTAAAACCAAACAAACAATGAACATGCTAATAAATCAAGTAAGAAAAAAGGGAGTTTAAGAAATCACTTCCACCTTGATATGTAGTTTCCCCCAAAGTTGAAGCAATAGTTCCCAATGCTCAACACCAAGACAATCACCCAAGAAAAATCCCCAAACCAAGAACTTCTCACACTCAAGAGAGAAAAGAAAAGTGAGAAGGGGTGCCAAGAAGAGGGCTTGAAGCACAAGATGGCAACTCAACTTTTGTTGCTTGGGATAGTTTGATGTGTTTTTCTTAATTAAATTTGGTTTTTCGTTTATTTAAATCGGAGCATAGGATATTGGCCGTTGGATTGTTCTATAGATCACGATCGTGATCAAGATCAGGCGGATGGAAGGTCGACCATTGGATCGTTCTCGGATCAAGCAACAGAGTTGGATCTTCGGTCTCATCCGTTGATCAACCTCGATCGGAGTGTTCGTTCGCGATTAGGTTTTGGCAGGTGGAATCTCGGCCGTTGATGATCCTCGATGACAGCATCAGATCGCGATCAAGATCATCGGATTTGATATGGACCATTGATAAGCTTTGAGATCAGCATCGGTTCGTGATTGGATCTACACGGCTTTGATTTCCGCCGTTGGATGAACCTCGAGTACCGTGTGCGAATCCGATTTCGCGATCAACGAAAACTTTTTGGTCCGTTGGATTTCGTTTGATCGTTTATGCACCGTCAGATCTGCCTCGACCAACCCATACGTTCGCGATCTCCGAACGCGTATTCGTTCTGGTCTATCCGATCTGCCTCGAGTTGCATTTTCGGATTGATTTCGCGATTAACCTCTGCGCCCGTGATCTGGTCCGTTGGATCGATCTAGTTGATTGCAGACCGTCAGATCTTCGTGATTTGGTGCTCCTAAACGTTGTTTAAGCCTTTGATCTTATTCGTTGGATCGGACAGATTGAATTTAGACCGTTGGATCGTGTTTCTAATTACAAAATCTCTTTCCAAAACTTCTATAATCCGAATTTTAGCCAATTGGACACTTCCAAATTGATAAAAATTTGATTTTCTTGTATATCCCCTTCTATATTGATGATTTACTAAATTCTTTCCCTTTCTAATTATTTAATATTGCATTTAATATATATATATTTCTATTTCTTTAATATATTTGATGTTACTAAATAAATAATCAATATTTCCCATTTCCATGTATTTTTTTTATTTCATTTTTTATTTTCAGATAATAAATTATGTAATTATACATCATAATGTTTGATTTATTTTTAATAAATAAATTTATTTAATTATATGAATCTTTCTATGTACATATCCTCATAATATGTAGTATTCACATTTTTTTTGTGCTACTATATACTTTCTTCATACCCATATTAACCTATATGTGTATTTTTATTTATTTCTTAAACAATTCATTAAATTTCATAAATAATTTTATTAAACCTTAATTTTCATTTAATTATCAAATTAAGGTCTTATTTGTCTATTTTATATTATATTTCTAATATATTTTATTTTTTATGTGCCAACCCACAATTTGCACCCAAAAATTTCTTAAAATCTTTGAAATTATTTTCACTTGACTTATTTCATTTAATTTCCTCAAACTTATTTATCTTTAATTATTTGACAAAATTTTGGGGTATTACATGGCAAAACACTATTGAAAGTTAGGTATATTAAAAATTATTTTTAAAAATTTTGGGAAGTTAGATATTTTAAAAATAATTTTTTTAATATTTTTTTTTAAAAAAAGTCCAAAATAGGGTGAAAACATGTGAAAAATACATTTTTAAAATTATTAACAGAGAAAATTCATAGAAAATTAGGTTGCTAGAAAATAAATTAACAATGAGTAAGAAAAATAAATAAATATTATTAATATATATATATATATGTGTGTGTGTGTGTGTGTGTGTTGAGAATTATATAATGAAAAAAAGAGAAACTAGTACAAATATGACACAATAGATAATTATGAAAAATAATTATTTCAAAAATTTTCAGAAAAAATATTTTTCCACGAAATGAAGTTAAAAATATCAGAGGTTACAATTAAAATAAATAATTATAAGTTGGTTAGGATAAATAATTAATATATGCATAAAATGTAATATATAATTAATTGGATAAAATAAGTTAAATTGATAAAAATAAATAAAAAATAGTTAAATAAATAGGAAATAAAAATCAGCAACTAAATTAATTAAAAAAAATCTTCCACATAGGTGAAAATAATAAATACCTATGAGTATGAACATATAGTTGAAAAATAAATTAAGTTAATTGTAGAAATAGTGTAATTGGTGAAAATAGTGAAATTTATGAAAAATCAGAAAATAAAATATTTAATAAGGAAAAATAAGAATTTAAAGCTTGCTAAAAAATAAAGAAAAGTATTAAAAAAATAAAATGATTTCTATCAAAAATATAAATATACATAAAATAAGGATTTTATGTGTTATTAATGAAAACAAATTTGATAATCATGCAATATATGGATGATGTGTTTAAATTAAAATGTCAAGATTTAATCTAACAATGGAATAACCAAATAATTCATCATGATGCAATTCATGAATAAAAAAAATAAAATTTTTCACTAAGTTCACAAATAAATTAAGGCAACGGTATAAACAGAGTAAGTTAAAAATAAAAATAATGAATGCACTAAAAATAATGACAATGCATTAATAAAAAGTGAACATGAATAATATACATGAAAAATTATATTTCATATTAAAAAATAATTCTACTAAAAATATATGTTAATTTGAATTAGGTTAGCATCTTAGATAGATCCAGGAGTAGTGTGGATCTCAAGGCAACCAGACATCTAGATAGGTGGAGATGATTTTTAGGTTTTAAACAATTATTTTAATTTTAATAAATTATGTATGTCTATTTGATGGTTGAGAATAATAATTGAGTGATGTTGAGTGACTCAAATGTTATGATTGATTGACTTGAATGAGAGCATGCTAAACGTAGGATTTATACGTGCATGATGATATGGATCTATGAAAATGAATGATTGAGATACCATGAAATTTCTTTTGTATATATTCATGAATTAGTGTATAGTGATCATGTTGCAGTATGAAATACATTATGAAAAGATTAATTAAGATCATAACAACGTACTGGGGTGATGATCGACTATTAGGTGCCATCATAAGTAACTCTAATCCAAACTTAGCTTTGACCGTCTATTTGATTCTTGAGATTGATACTATTATCACGATATTGATATTGATGAGATGAGCCTAGAAGCCACAGGTGACCTCACTCCATAGATAAGGTCCTAAATAGGTAACCGAGCCTAGGGTGTTAACTCTGGATGATATCTCAAACCATAGTGGGACAGTGCAGAGGAATCATTTCACTTTTTATGATAACTTAAAACAATCTGTTATTTGAAATACCTAATGTTCGAAAGTGTGTGAAATGTGTGTTTATTTTGAAATAATAGTTTGAGTATTTGGATCGATTCACTAGGCTCTTTGAGCTCACCCCACTTCTAACATTTCATGTCAATAGTGGCATGGAGCAGTTGGGGACATCATCATAGTTAGAATGTAGTCCAGTACTTGTTTTAGTTGTGTTGGGCATGTTGACCCTTCAGACTTTTAATTACTTTAATTTTGCATGTTGAATAATAAGAAGCTATGGGGCCCAAACAATAGTTAGTTTCAATTCTTTTGATGTTGGTTGGAATTGTTACTTTAGCATTATGTAATATCATATTTGTTTGTCATGTATTTACTTTTGTCCATTGATATCATATTTATTTGAGATTATGATACAGGTACTTAAAAGAAAATTAACAATGTTCTATCTCTCGAGTGACCCCAATGAGTTATTTGTGTATGATGCACTGATAGTTGATGTATATAACATTCTGAGCCCACTATATACCAATATTATCCCTACCTTAGCCACCATTGACTAGGTGTAGGGTTTTGTTCTTAGCAAGAATCGAACCTGAGTCTCTCAAAAGTGCTCGGCATAATGAGACACTCCCAAATGAACATTTAGCCCAGGCATCACTCTAGATGTAATACCTCATAATTTTTTCAAATAACTTAAAAATATATAAAGTCGACAAGCAAGTAAAGGTTTCTTGAGACTTTTGGATGAAAATTATGTAGGAAAAACAAGAATTAAGATTTATTGGAAAAGATTCTAAAATAATTGGAGGCAAATGAAATCTTAGTATTAGGATGATCTAACAAATGATATAAGGTAAGTAGAATTATCAAATATTATTTGTATAAGAATTATTTTGTAATTATGCATATAATGGAACAATTATGAAGTTCATTATCAAATATAAAGTAAGTAGAGTGAATATACATATATAATTATTATTTTTACCTCCTTAAAAATAAAAAATATATATGAAATGAAGAAATGAAAAATATAGAGAAATATGGATTATTAATTGTTGGCAATAAAAATATCAAAGAAATAGAAAAATATCTAATAAATACAATATTAAAGAAATAGAAAGGAAAGAATATTAGGGGGATTTAATAAAATAGAAGGATGTGTGCAATAAACCACATATACATAGATTAAAAAGTGAAATTTGGTTTATAATTAGTAAATTCCAGATGATAGGAACTTTAGAAAGTAATTTTGGGCAACGTATATAGCATCAAATGGCCAGAAACACATAATCCGCATGATCTACAATCTAACGGCCACAATCAAGTCCACACCGAACACCCGGATGCACCGAATCACCACGATCGATCTACCCTATCCAATGACCACGATCAAACCTGCATGAAAACTCGGATGCACCGAATCATCGTGATCCAACGGCCCATGATCAATCTGCTAGGTCCAACGGCGCACAACGCAGGCGCAAAAATGTTGATTGCGAATGAAAATCCGAGTGCTGCACTCGAGGATGTTCCGATGGCCCAGATGGAATGCTCTAAAATTAAAATCGAAAATAACCAAAAAATTCGTGAAAATGGTTTCTAAATTCCAAAAGTTGGCTTCTAAATTCCAAAAAAAATTATCTAAATACACTTGCTCTTCTCCTATACTTGGGAGGCATAAAATTTGGAAGAATTGGCAAGTTTCCTACAAGGAGAACACCACAAACTTACCATTCTATGCCATTTTGAACTCTATATAAACCCCCCATGCTCACCATTCCTCTCATCCCAAGAAACAAGAGTTAAGATTCCCTCTTGTTCTCTAAGCCCTCTACTTAGCACCCCTTCTCACCTTTCTTTTCCCTCTTGTGTGTGAGAAGTTTGTGGTTTGGGGATTCATCTTGAGTGATTTTCTTGGTGCTTGTACGTTGGGAACTACTGTCTAAACTTTGGGGAGAAAGCATCATAAGGTGGAAGTGATTTCTCTAACACCCCTTTTTCTTATTTGAATTGCTAGCATGTTCATTCTTTGTTGGCTTTTGAATTCAAAATAATTTTAGTTCTAGTATTCTAAAACATATTTCAGTTCCAGATTTGAACCTTGTTTGAATTTATGCATTCATAATATTCATGTCATGTTTAGTATAATGCTTAGGCTTTATTTCAAGGAATGATGTATGATTATGGTTGTTTCATGATTTGATTTTCAGATTGTTCATATTCTGAATTTTATGTATCTTAGTTTCATATTATGAAGTTTAATTGATGATTCAAGATTTAACAAAAGAAGATGGTGAAAATAGCCACGTACCATCATAGCAAACATGTGGGTTGCTATGGATGTTCTTTTCATATAATTGGTTCATATGGTTTTAAGACCAAAGTACTTGGTTGGTGGGTAAGTTCCCTTGAAGTCCAAAAGTCCAATGAAATTGGTCAAGAAAAGCTATGTTTCACTCTAAGGAGGTACTTTGTTAAGAACATCAAGGGCTTAAAAACCTTTTTGGTCTAAAGTCTCAACTTTAAACATAGGGACGCTTGAAATGCTTAATGTATGCAAGTATTTGAAATATGAATGTGTTATTTGATTTGAATTTGAAAAAAAATGGTTGTTTGAAAAGATCCACCGAGCTTTGTGCTCACCCCTTCCTCTTTTTTTTTAGGAAATTAAATTGTGAAGACCATGAAATTTGGATAGTTTCTATTTTTTTTTGTAGTTTCCTTTTAATGTAAGGGCATGTTGTCCAATTTTAAATAAGTCTTCCGCTGAAATTGAATTTTTATTTTAGAGGTTATGAATTTCTTTTGATCAGCAATGTAATAGTTTACTTTTACATTAGAAAGTTATGTATTTTCTTTTTATAAATAAAGGAGTTGAATTTTCTTTATCTTTAATTGCCTTGATTTTATTAAATAAAAATTTGTATTCTTGAATTTATTCTAAGGAATGAGGTATTAAAAAATAGAAAGACAAGTGTGTGTCACTTATAAAGTACCATGGATCCAACTCGCCAAATGGTTAAGTCCACTGTCAAAGAATGGTGGTTATGTCCAATACTCAATGAATGTGGGGGTTGGGGTGTTACAAGAGTGGTACCAGAACCTAGGCTTTAGGTGCCTTGGGCTTAAAATAGAAAATTAAGCCTAAGAATGTGTTGATTAGGTTAGAAATAGAGAGTCAAACATTAATTGTTTGACAAGAATTAGAAAAGAATTAGGGCTTCACATTGAATTAAATTAACATTCTAGTGCCCCACCTTCTATTTTTAAAAATTGAAAAATGTTTTAGAAAGTGTTTTCAAAAAGGAAAAATATATTTTGAAATGTTTTGTTTGGATACAAAGATTACAAGTTGAGCTGATAGTGGGTAAGCCTTGTCCCAAGTAAAGCTAAACATTAAAAGGGAGGTGGGTTATCCCGCTTTAAAAAGTGCGGTTGCTAAGCAGACTTCGATCTCGCCGCCCGATCTGGAGGTTGTCCTACCAACTTATATGAGTATTCAAAGTTAAAGAACACTCTTATTTTCTATTAAAGAAAATTAGAAAGTGGAAAGTTAGGGCAAGAAAGTGAATAGAAGTCGAAAAAGATGCCAAATGTGGTATCTTGACTAGAAAAAGGTTGTGAGTCAACCAGATTGAACCCAAGGTCTAGAGGAAAATCCTAGGTAGAAACGTAGTGTAGCTAGGTGTGGCACAGTGAATCAAAAGCAAAAATCTCTAGGGCGTAGGCTAGAAACGAAAACTTGTGTGAAAACAAAAAATTATTCGATCAGGACACGAGACCGGGAAGTTTCTGTGTCTTTCGATTTCTATGTAGGATGGGATGCATAGAATTTAGGGGTATAGAGGAAGCCTGGACTCAGAGAATGATGGACCATGTGTGGTGAATGATCGGTAATTCTGGCAGAATGGGTTTCTCTATGCTCGCTGGTATGGGACGGTAAATTATAGTGGGCTCGGGAACCTTAGTTATCGAGCAATTTGCAAAATTGTTTGGGTGCGACTCTATTCTAGGTGAAAACCTAAGTGGAAGGGGTAGTGTGGTATAGGACACTTGAACCTGAAAGCTTAGGTGGAAGCTTGGAACCTTGTTGTGCTAGCTTGATCATATGATTGTGTGATATGCATGTTTGATTGTTTATTTGCTTTCAGACCAAATCCTTTACCCATGCATGAAAAGAACCTAGAAGAAAAACCTTTAGGCCACTAAACAAATTGAGAACCTAGAGACACGAATCTAGAGCCATTATAGTACGAACAACTGACGAGGCAAATACTGACAAGGTATTAAATTTATAGACAATGGCTGGAACAATAAGATATGCTACTCGATCCACCACCTCTAATGAGACTGAACAACGGGAACAGGAACTACCTGTTGGAATAGAGGCGCGGATAGAGGCCATGATGAATGAGACGTCGCAGAGGGTGCTGGATCAACTATTGAGGGCACTTTCACAGATAATCCCGCAAGTGGCACCACAACCTCGAGTACCTGAACCTACCTAGGTCTGACGGCCAGCACATGTGGCCCAAAATCTCGAATATCAGAGGGCTCAAGAGGGATTGGAGGATGAGAAATAGAGGAAATGCTGATAGAGCTACAAAAGCTCCATCCTCTTTCATTTGATGGTACCACAGACTGCATCTCGGTAGACCACTGGTACCAAGAGATGGAGGAAATTCTCAATGTGTTGAAGGTAACTGGGTCAAGATAGGTGGCACTGTCCACGCACCACTTTAAAGGACCAGCCAACAATTGGTGGCGAATAATGAGAATGGACCCTAATACGGATGTTGATGCCATGAGCTGGAAAAACTTCACAGGGATCTTTTATGAGAAGTTTTTTTCCAAAAGCAACCTTGAGCAAGCTACAGGAGGACTTTGTTCGAATGAATCAAAGGGACATGACTATAGCTGAATATGAAAAGAAGTTCACGAAATGGGCCAAATTCTCACCAGATCTAATCAGGGAGGAGAAAAGGAAGGCCAACCGGTTCGCATAGGGTCTCAAGATGGAGATCCGAAAGATAGTGAAGACTTTGGGCCTAAAGACTTACAAGAACATCCTAGAAAAGGCCTTAACTTTGGAGCAAGAACTCAACTTGGAACAAAGGTTGAGGGGGAAGAATAAGAGGCCCGCGAATGAGAATAATCAAGGGGCTAAAAAGAAAAGTAAGAATGGTGGAAATGCACCACAGAAATAGGGACAGAACAAGGATGAGGCAAGGGAGTAGGCTAAGAGGTTGGGATTGTGCTTCTTATGCAGACAAAGGGGGCAACTTGTTAAAAACTGCCCAACAGCATCAGCTCAGGCTTCCCAACAACAGCAACAACGGAATACTCAAGGAGGAGGTCAGAATGGGCGTCCTCAAGCTAGACAGAATCAGAATGCCAATCAGGGGCAAAACCAAGGCCATGGTTAGAACCAGGCCAGAGTGTTCACGGTTGAGGCCCAGGAAGACCAGGTCCCTATAGTGGAAGGTACGTTCCTATTATTCAATGTTGCTGTGAAACTATTGTTTGACTCGGGTGCCTCTAAATCCTTTATTTCTAAAGAACTAGGTGATAAATTACAACTTTACGAAAATGCTACCTGTAACTTTGAATGTGTCCACACCAATAGGGACCACTGTGACTTCAAAAAGAATATAGTTGTGACATAAGGTTTGGGGATAAACTCTTAATAGTTGACCTATGTACGTTACCTTTTTATGGATATGATGTGATCTTGGGGATTGATTGGTTAGACTAGTACCAAGCCCAGATAGATTTTCCTAAAAGACGAGTGACCATAACCCTACCATTTGGGAAAACCTATAAAATTAATGGAGATATGCGAAAACTACCGAGGAGTCCCACCATAGCCATGTTGAATTGCCTAAGGCAGAAAGATGAGTTTGAGGAACTCTCTGAAGAAGAGCCTATGGAACCAAAGAGGATACAAGACCTAGCAGTGGTTAGTGAGTACGAGGATGTGTTCCCAGATGACTTACCTGGACTATTGCCTACTAGAGAAATAGAGTTCAAGATTGAAATTCACCCGAGAACCAACCCTATAGTTATACCTCCTTATAGAATGGCACCAGTAGAACTGATTGAGTTAAAGTCACAACTCGATGAGCTCCAAGAGAAAGGGTTCATCAGGCTAAGTGAATCACCTGGGGGAGCTATGGTGTTGTTCGTGAAGAAAAAGGATGGTTTTATGAGACTTCGTGTCGATTATCAAAACTTAAACCAAGCTACGGTGAAGAATTAGTACCTTCTACTAAGGATTGATGACCTATTTGATCAATTAAGAGGAGTCGCTCATTTCTCAAAGATTGATCTTAGGTCGGGTTGTCATCAGCTGAGAATTAGGGAGTCTGACATATACAAGACTGCCTTCAGAACAAGATATGGACACTTCGAGTTCACCATGATGCCATTTGGTTTGACCAATGCCCCGGTAGCATTCATGGACTTGATGAACTGAGTGTTTAGACAGTATCTTGACCAATTTGTGGTAGTATTCGTAGATGACATCCTAATCTACTCCAAGTCAAAAGTTGAACACTTAGAAGACCTGCAGATAGTGTTGGAGACACTCAGAAGGCATCAATTATATGCCAAGTTTAGCAAGTGTGACTTCTAGATGCAGACTGTCAAGTTCCTTGGCCACGTGGTGTCAGCAGAATGCATCTCTGTAGATCCAGAGAAAGTGGAAGCAATTATGGATTGGAAGCAACCTAATACAGTCACAGAGATCAGGAGCTTCTTAGGTTTGGCTGGATACTATAGAAGGTTCATCCAAGATTTCTCCAAACTAGTAGAACTAATGCCAAGCTGACCAGGAAGGGAGGTAAGTTTGATTGGAATGAGAAGTGCGAACAATCATTCCAAGAACTAAAGAAGATATTGACTATGGCCCCTATCCTAGTCACTCCAACCCATAGTGTTACCTATACCCTCTATACTGATGCTTCGCTAAATAGATATGGAGCAGTGTTGATGCAGGAAAGACAAGTAGTTGCTTATGCTTCGCGACAACTGAAGATCCATGAAAAGAATTACCCTACTCACGACCTAGAATTAGTAGCCATTGTGTTTGCCTTGAAGATTTGGAGACACTACCTTTATGGTGAGAAATTTGATCTATTTCCAGATCACAAGAGCTTGAAGTATATCTACAATCAGAAGGAGTTGAACCTCAGGCAACGGAGATGGATGGAGTTCTTGAAAGACTATGATTTTCAACTACACTACCATCCGGGGAAGGCGAATGTAGTGGCTGACACCTTGAGTAGGAAGTTCAACAAACAGGAGGAAGAGAAAGGCTAGATGTACCAGTTGATTGATGACTTTAAGCTGAATGTGACTCTAAATGAAAAGCAAGCCTACCTCTACACTATGTCTTGCCAACCAGATCTTCTACACTAGATTAGGGATGAACAAAGGCAAGACAAATGGCTTACCAGTCTGATCGAAGCAGTTACACAAGGCAAACATACTGACTTTAGGCTAGATGCTGAGAATATCCTAAGGCTCGAGGAAAGGATATGTGTACCTTAGCAAAGATAGAGCAAGCAAATTATACTTGATGAAGTTCATCAAACTAAGTGTACCATGCACCTAGACGGGGATAAGATGTACCAGAACCTCAAGAAAACCTACTAGTGGAGAGGAATGAAGAAGGATGTAGCTAAGCATGTCTCTAAGTGCTTAACATGTCAACAAGTAAAAGCGTCCACCGAAAACCCTCTAGAATGTTACAACCTCTCCCTATCCCTGAATGGAAGTGGGATAACATTGCCAAGGATTTTGTTAGTGGTTTACCCATAAACCAAAAGGGAGAAGACACTATTTGGGTAATTGTGGATTGCCTCACCAAAGTGGCTCATTTCCTGCCAATCAAATCCATAGACCAAATCAGTAAGCTGGGAGAAATCTATGTAAAAGAAATTGTCAGACTTCATGGAGTACCCAAGAATATTGTGTCTAATAGAGACGCTCGCTTTACTTCATAGTTCTAGTAAAGTTTCTAGAAGGAGATGGGTACTAAGTTCACCATGAGTACAACCTTTCACCCTCAAACAGATGGTCAGTCTGAAATAGTTATCCAAATTTTGGAGGATATGTTGAAGTCTTGTGTTTTAGACTTCAAGGGGAATTGGAGCAAGCATTTACACCTGACAGAGTTTGCCTATAACAACAGTTACCAGGCAAGAATAAAGATGGCTCTATTCAAGGCTCTCTATGGGAGACCTTGTAGATCACCTGCCTGTTGGGCTAAGCTTGAAGATCATGTATTAATTGGGCCATACTTGGTGGAAGAGATGAGCAACCAAGTCAAGTTAATATAAAGGAAACTGACTACTGCACATAGTCGTTAGAAGAGTTATGCTGACAAGAGGAGAAGACCACTAGAGTTCCAAGTTGGAGACAAAGTATTTCTGAGGGTCAGTCCTCAAAAGGGTATCAAAAGGTTCGAATTCAAAGGGACGTTATCTCCGAGGTTTGTAAGACCCTTTGAAATACTTAGAAGAATCAGAGAATGTGCTTACGAGTTGGATCTACCAAGCCGGATGACTTCAACTCATAACGTATTCTATGTCTCCATGTTAAGAAAGTACGAACCTGACCCCTCTCACATCATCCACTGGGAGGAAGTGAACATTCAGGATGATGCTACCTATGAGGACACAACGGTTGGAATCCTTGATCGCAAGGTACAGAATCTGAGAACTAAGGATATTCCCTTAGTTAAGGTATTGTGGAAGCATCACAGAATGGAAGAGGTTACCTGGGAGCTGGAGAGTGAAATGAAGACTAAGTACCTGCATTTGTTCACTAGGAACACCTAAACATGGACAAATTTCGAGGGCGAAATTTTTCTAAGGAGGGTAGGTTGTAATACCTCATAATTTTGTCAAATAACTTAAAAATAAATAAAGTTGACAAGCAAGTAAAGGTTATTGAGACTCTTGGGTGAAAATTATGTAGGAAAAACGAGAAATAAGATTTATTGAGAAAAATTTTAAAATAATTAGAGGCAAATGAAATCTTAGTATTTGGATGATCTAACAAATGATATAAGGTAAGTAGAGTAATCAAATATTATTTGTGTAAGAATTATTTTGTAATTATGTATATAATGGAACAATTATGAAGTTAATTATCAAATATAAAGTAAGTAGAGTGAATATACATATATAATTATTATTTTTATCTCTCTGAAAATAAAAAAAATATGAAGGAAAATATAGGAAATGAAGAAATAAAAAATATAGAGAAATATGGATTATTAATTGTTGGCAATAAAATTATCAAAGAAATAGAAAAATATCTAATAAATACAATATTAAAGATATAGAAAGGGAAGAATATTAGGAAGATTTAATAAAATAGAAGGATGTGTGCAATAAACCACATATACATAGATTAGAAAGTGAAATTGGGTTTATAATTAGGAAATTCTGGATGATAGGAACTTTAGAAAGTAATTTTGGGCAATGTGTATAGCATCCAACGGCCAGAAACATATAATCCGCATGATCTACGATTCAACGGCCACGATCAAGTCTACACCGAACGCCCGGATACACCGAATCACCACGATCCAACGATCCACGATCGATTCGCCCAATCCAACGACCGCGATCAAACTTGCACGAACACCCCGATGCACCAAATCATCGTGATCCAACAGCCTACGATCAATCTGTTATATCCAACTGCGCACAATGCAGGTGCAAAAACGTTGATCGTGAACGAGAATCCGAGTGCTACGCTCGAGGACGATCCGATGAACCAGATCGAATGCTCTGAAATTAAAATAAAAAATAACCAAAATATTTGTGAAAATAGTTTCTAAAATCCGAAAATTGGTTTCTAAATTTCAAAAAAATTATCCAAATACATTTGTTATACTTGGGAGGCACGAAATTTGGAAGAATTGGAAAGTTTCCTACAAGGAGAACACCACAAACTTACCATTCTATGCCATTTTAAATTCTATATAAACCCTCCATGCTTACCATTCCTCTCATCCCAAGAAACAAGAGTTGGGATTTCTTCTTATTCTTTAAGCCCTCTTCTTGGCACCCCTTCTCACCTATCTTTTCCCTCTTGTGTGTGAGAAGTTCTTGGTTTGGGGATTCATCTTGAGTGATTTTCTTGGTGCTTATATGTTGGGAACTCTTGTCTAAACTTTTGGGAGAAAGCATCATAAGGTGGAAGTGATTTCTCTAACACCCCTTTTTCTTATTCGAATTGCTAGCATGTTCATTGTTTGTTTGGCTTTTGAATTCAAAATAATTTCAGTTCTAGTATTCTAAAATATATTTCAGTTTCAGATTTGAACCTTGTTCGAATTTATGCATTCATAATATTCATGCCATGTTTAGTATCATGCTTAGGCTTTATTTCAAGGAATGATGTATGATTATGGTTGTTTCACGATTTGATTTTCAGATTGTTGATATTCTAAATTTTATTGATCTTAGTTTCATATTTTCAAGTTTAATTGATGATTCAAGATTTAACAAACGAAGATGGTGAAAATAACCACGTACCATCATAGTAAACATGTGGGTTGCTATGGATATTCTTTTCATATGATTGGTTCATATGGTTTTAGACAAAAGTACTTGGTTGGTGGGTAAGTTCCCTTGAAGTCCAAAAGTCCAATGAAATTGGCCAAGAAAAGCTATGTTTCACTCTAAGGAGGTACTTTGTTAAGAACACAAGGGCTTAAAAACCCTTTTGGTCTAAAGTCTCAACTTTAAACAAAGGGATGCTCGAAACGCTTAATGTATGCAAGTGTTTGAAATATGAATGTGTTATTTGATTTGAATTTGAAAAAAATGGTTGTTTGAAAAGATCCACTGAGCTTTGTGCTCACCCCCCCTTCCTCTTTTTTTTTCAGGAAATTAAATTGTGATGACCATGAAATTTGGATAGTTTCTATTTTTTTTAGTTTCCTTTTAATGTAAGGGCATGTTCCCAATTTTGAATAAGTCTTTCGCTGAAATTGAATTTTTATTTTAGAGGTTATGAATTTCTTTTGATCAACAATGTAATAGTTTACTTGTACATTAGAAAGTTATGTATTTTCTTTTTTATGAATAAAGAAGTTGAATTTTTTATCTTTAATTGCCTTGATTTTATTAAGCGAAAATTTGTATTCTTGAATTTACTATAAGGCATGAGATATTGAAAAATAGAAAGACAAGTGTGTGTCACTTGTAAAGTAATATAAACCTAACTCGCCATGGTTAAGTCTGCTGTCAAAGAATGGTGGTTATGTCCAATACTCAATGAATGTGGGGGTTGGGGTGTTACACTAGAGTTGGACCAATGTGAGATATTACAATTCACCCCCCTTGAGAGCAGTCCTATCCTTAGGACTCACACCTCCATCACACACAGAGCGGTTTTGATACCAACAACGCAGTAATAGGGCTCGTCGTGACAATACTGTTCCTACTTAGACATGTTGGACAAACTCTGAAGGCGTGTGGGGTTTTCTCAAAATGTGTCGTCACAATGATACACTCGCCTCACACTTATCAGCCTAGGAACACTCTAGTGCACAGCCGATGTGGGACTATCACAGTCCACCCAACACAGGACAGTCTCATCCTTAGGGCTCACACCACTAATACCTTAGGAGTGGCTTTGATACCATTTGTAACAATCCGAGTGTGACAACCCAACCCTCAAGAGACAGGTTTAAGCTCAACCACAAGGCAGGTTGGGTCCTATGTTACATTTACAAGTACACAACTTGCATCTCAACTCTTTTATTCTAACACTTATTGAAATATTCATAAATACAACTCCATTGAGTTTAAAATTCAACAAAATAATACAAGTGAATAAAGAAAAACTTTAAATTCTTTATTTATAAAATAAAGAAATACATTATTGAATTCATATAATCAAAAGAAAGAGTACATAACTCTAAAATTTAAAACAAAAATTCAACGAAAGTGTTTATTCAAAATTTGAGCAATATGCCCTTACGTAGAAACTTTATAAAAATAGACTTTCTAATTCCTTAGCAAGCTTGATCATGCATTTCAAATGCTTGAAAAATAAAAGGAAGGGGTGAACACATAGCCTAGTGGATCATTCATTAAATAACTAAGTTACTGTTTCAAAGCAATAACATATCCAAAAATTCAAACATTTTCATGCATTAAGTGCTTCACACAACTTTTTGGTTGTAGTTGATGATAAGATTGAAAGGGGCTATACTCCCTTGATGTTCTTAATTTAGATACCCCTCTTTAAGGTGGAAAGATATTTCTTTGTCACTTTCCATTGGATGCCACATATCAAGTATCCTATAATTGCGCCTTGCAACCACACACTTCAAGCATGTGTTAAGAATACCCATAGCACTCATACAGGTCCTTATGATAGTACGTGGTTCTTATCTTCAATTTTTAGATTTAAAAATAACATAATTATAAAAGAAATTCAAAATGTAAATGTTAGAATTTTAAACGACCAAGAAAGCATGAAAACATTACATAGCATACTTGAAACATTGAATTAAATCTAAAACATGGATTCTAAGCATGACATGCTCTGATGAGCGATTAAAACATAAAAACATGCTGAACTAAAATTAATATATGATTAAACATGCTGAAACTAAAATAAAACATTCTGGAAACTAGAATTCAAACAAGCATGAACATGCTAAAAATTTAAAATAGCAAAGTAGGAGTTTAAGAAATTCCCTCCACCTTAATCTGAATTTCATGTTGAATTCGGCAGAGGTTCTTCAAGAACTTCTAATCACCAACAAAACTACTTCAACTCTTTAAAATACTAAAATAAGAACTTCTCAAACAAGAAAGAAAAGAGAGTAAGAAGAGGTGCCAAGAAGAGGGCAAGAACAAGCAAAGAGGGAAGTATCAACTCTTTATTTTGGGATGAGAAGAATGAGAGCATGAGGGGGTTTATATAGAGTTTCATGAGCATTAGAGGATGGTTTGGGCATGCTCACACTAGGAAACCTTTCCATTCCTCCATGGGGACATTTTGGAATGCATAGATTGAGTGCGCACATGATTTAGAATATGGGATGATTTGGTTTTCCATTCCTAGTATAAAAATAAGATTTAAGCTTTATTTGATTTCCTATTTATGTGTGAAAACAAAAAGGATTTAGAATACTTACTATTCATTATTTGAAAGTTAATCTAGGTGTGATATTATGAGCAAGGCAACTTTCTAATATGCTTTGGTAATTGATTCCTTTTCTTATGCACACCAAATCAACAAGATTTGACAATCTTCTATTTTTAATTAGAAACTTCTAATCTTGTTCCTAAGGTGTTTAGAAACATTTTTTAGCAACTTCTATTCTTGGATTAGAAACTTCTAATCTTGTTCCTTGGGTGTTTAGAAATATTTTTTAGCAACTTTTATTCTTAAATTAGAAACTTCTAATTTGGATTATTCGGGATGTTTTTGGTGTGTAGAGCATGGTGTATATGATCACATCATGATGCACATAGAATCATTCATTCATGGTTTCTTAATACTAAGTGGGACATCTCATAGGGGTGGCATACCTGATCATTTTCATGGCACATGGAATCATTTTACATGAACTCAAATAAAGGAAATGTTCCATGGAACTTAGGGTATGGTGAGGGTACACATGATTATGGTATTCCACCCATTTGACTTGTACATGCTTAGGGTGGCCATGACTTCATGGGTTCACAAAAATTAAATAAAAGTTTATATCTCTTTATTTACAAGGAATTATGATTTATATCATATAGTTTTAGAATCACATGAACCTAATCCACATTTTAAGGTATGGTTTGGTCCTAGGTAATTTTCCTTCAAAAACATTTCTTATTTAAGACCTATTGAGGTCACTGGGCTATTAAAAATCCAAATCTCTGCCAATTGTTCTGATTTTTGGATATGTCATTCATTTTGTTAGTTCATATCATTATATTTCATTTCGGGTCATTTCAATCCCCCGAAGTACCTTAAATGAAAATTCTTTCTAATTTGGACCCCCTGAAGGGCGTTTGACAAATGAAAACCCTAACCTCGACCAATTGTTCTAATTTTTGGATATGTTGTCTCCTTAGTTGGTTCATGCCTCCTTACTTCATTTCAAGTTGTTTTGGGTCCCTAAGGGTCATTAAATGAGAGTTTTTAGAACTGGCCAAATTTAGCCCTAAAATGAGTCTGATTTTATTTTGCACCCAAATTTTACTATATAAATGATAAATTTCATTTGATTGAGTATAGAGAATTTAGGTTATTACACCAAGCTGACTACGTACCAATATTGTCCCTACCTTAGCCCCCACTGACTGGGTGTAGGGTTTTGTTTTTGCCAAGACTTAAACTTGAGTCTCCTAAAAGCACTTAGCACAATGAGACACCCCGAATACACATTTAGCCCAGGCATTACTCTAGAGTCTAATTGATGTGGGATATTACAATGTACCATTATAATTTAAGGTTGTGATATTTGATCAATTTGTTGTTAATGATGAACGAGGGCAATATCGACATTTGTACCCTCAGAGATGGTCATCGGAAGGTAGGTTATTTCAAGAGTGGTATTAGAGCTCAATTAATAGATATACTGGGCAAAGTGTCTAGACTTAGATAAACTTGGCTTAGACTATAGGTCTGACGAAGGGACCTCTAAGGCTAGATGTTGTATATAAAATATCTAAGCCTAGACTACAACTCAGATGGAGGGATTTCTAGGCTCCAATGGCAAGTTGGGAACTAAAAGGATTTGATAGTCTGTAGGTTTAGGAAAAGAAACCATAGATAGAGACTTGCGTGTTATCAATGAGGCACAATTGATCATAAATGAAGCTTCTAGGACACGGGTTAGAGATAGAAAATGTGTAAAAAAAAATACTTGTTTGAGCTGGATACAAGATCAAGATGATCCTATATTTCTAGTTCCTACATGTAACACCCCATAATTTTGTGAACGCGCTATGTCGCGACAAAACATAAGATAAGATATTATTTGTAGGAAAGAAATATCATAATTATTAAAACATATGTATATGTTATAGTTGGACAAATATACTTGAAAATATTCCGATGATTGCGAACACATCAACTAATGTCGGTGTCAACAATGGAAAAAAAAAGAAGAGTGAGAAATATTCATACATACAATAAAAGTGTCAAAAATGAGGAAGAGGTTTTCATTATAAAAATACATATATTTTATAATATAAAGTTAAATAGTTCAAGTAATCAGAAAAAAAAATCAAAAATTGGAAATTCAGACCGGATGGAACAGGAACAAGCTAGAAGTCTCGGGGCAGTGGGGTGGGTGGTGAATTGGCTTCTCCGGGACGATTCAAATGGGATAAAAACAGAGGTTAGGATGGCGTGCAGAGGAAGAGTAAGAAGCGCAGTGTGCTCTGTTGTGTGAGGAAGAAGATCATGGTAGCAACTACTCTGGGAGGTTGTTGCACGAACAGGAGAAGAAAAAAAAACTAAAGCTGCTGAGTGCAAGGGAATGGAAACAGGGCAGCGACTTTGTTGCTGTTGCTGCTACGCTGAAGGAATGAAAGCAGAGCATTGTTGCTGCTACATTTTTGCACGACTGAAGAACGAAAAAGACACTACTGCGCAACATGAGTGGAGAAGAAGACCAGTTCAGCTGCTGCAAAGATGAACAGAGGCTTCAGAGTGGTGCATGTTGATGGAAGAACGTGAACCGCTGCTGATGAAACAAGGGGAAGAAGATGATCGACCCAAAAAGAAGAAGAAGAAGTTGAAAAAAAACCTACTGTACAGCATGAATGAAAGTAGAGGCCGCTGCTGCTTTGGATGGAAACAAAGCAGGGGACGATGGCTGGGAGTGGTAAGTTAAGCCAAAACGATGGAGGAAGGAGAAGTGCAGCAGCTGGGTGTGTTGGGGTGTTTGCTGGTGGTGCAGAAAGAAGAAGAAGACAACCAAGGAAAGAAGACCATGATTATGGTGCTGCTGCTCTGGAGTATTGTTGCATGAACAGAGGGAGGCAGAGAACTAGAGGAGCGGTGCTTTGTTACTGTTGCTGCCGTTGCAGCTACTACTGCTCTGTTGTAGGGGGATGGTGGAAAAACGAAGAAGATGGGAACTGGAAGAACTGTTGCTTGCTGTTATAGCCACTGTTGGACTGAAATAAAGAACAAGAGCTAAAAACCTAGTTTGGCTTTTACTGTGTCGTTCAACTGAGGAAAGAAGGAAATGGCTGCTTGTTGGGGTTGGTTCGGCCGCAATTAAAAATAGGGAAAGGGATGACTCAAAATTCTGGTTGTGTCGCAACCCACCTCGTAAAGGTGACGTCACGACCGACACATAATACCATATACGCTACACCTACGTATATAATACTATGTCAGCCTCTCACTGTTAATCCTACTCAATA
>JAJIYU010006985.1:0-19937 GCA_030144865.1 Tinospora cordifolia | reverse complement strand
CTTGGGGTGGACGACGAAGAAGATGGGTTAGGGTTTTGAAAATGTAATAAAAATATTTATTTTTAAACCCTTATATTCTATGCTTATTTGTAAAAAGGTCCTTAAATTTTTATTTATTTATTAAAAACTCCCTCCCAACGCCCAGACTAGCGCCTAGGCGCTGGGAGGAATTGGACGACTAGGCGCCGCCTTGACAACACTGATGTAAATGTTAAACTATGCATAATTTTTACTAAAAATAATAAAAAACAAATATAAATAGATACATTTTATATATAAAAGTATATATATATATATATATAATGGTTTCAAACATGTATTTTAATATTAACAATGTTTGATGCACACACGACATGTTAACTTAAAGCTATTATTAAAAAAAAGAAAGAAAAAGAATTATATTGTCAAACCTTAATGGTTGTGCAAACATAATCGTAGCTCAATTGGTCATTGGTTCGCTAGTTGCTTCAAGCATGAGTAACTTTGATCTTCTCCATTGACTATAATACTTGACCCTCATTTCTCTTTGTTCTCTCAATGCCTCTCCTCTTAGGCTCTTAGCTTAGTGTTCTCTATATTGTTTTTCCTCCAGCTTGTAGCTTGTTTTTCTTTCTCTTGGGTAACTAATTGCCAAGTGTGCACATCTCGCGTTCAATCTTTTCATTTATAGAAATATATATATATATATATATATATATACACACACAATATCTATGATTATATGAAAGAATCTTTGTTGACAAAAAAATTTGAAACTTCGATTTTAGGCGAGCTTCGCTGATTTTTTTTTTAATTTTGATTAAATTTTGTAATTTTATAGTTCACTTCGTTTTAATTGCCTAAATTGCCGAATTATTTTGGCTAGTTTTGTTGAATTTTCAGACTACTTTGAATAGTTTGTTAAGATTCTTATTGTTTATGAGTAGTTACGTCAAGATTCTTATTTTTTGTGTTTTTTCCTGTTCATTTGTTTGGTATTTAACCCTTAAAAATGGAAAAAAATTGCTTATCGATTGTTTAGTTCTGTTTTTACTTTCCAGTTCTTGTTGCTTTTTACCCTGAACTGCTTAGTTGGACTATGGATAAGGTGTAATGGAAAAGAAATTTATCATTTATCTCTATGCTTCTTTCATGTTGCATGAGGAAACATGCCAATGTTAGCTGATCTCATTTTTTTTGAGAAGGTAAAATAATCTCTTGATTGATTCACATAAGCTGAAATTTTTTTCCCCTACTGCTTTAAAGGTAATGGTTTCAGCAAAGGAAGAGCCAGACTCCTCTAATCCTCCAGCTGTTGATGGTCTTTTGAGAGTTCATAAACGCATTGTTGATGGTTTGGATGGCGATCTTTCTAATCTTCCTCCAGGTGCTAGTGGCCCAGTTACGTCTCGGCTACTTGTGGCCGCAACTCAAGCAGGAAGCTTAATTGGGAAGCAGGGATCCACAATAAAATCCATTCAAGAAGCATCTAACTGTATTATTCGAGTTCTTGGACCAGGTGCTCTTTGAATCAGATTTGATTATCACTATATGTTTATTTGTTCTAGGCCATGGTACCAGTTGTTGAGTTCCTACTTGTTGCTTCAGTTGCTTTTTTTGTCACATATCTTTACTTGATTGTCATCAATTCTGTCTCCTTTCCATAATGGTAGCACCCTAGTTTTGCTTATGAAATATCCTCTTAGACTGTTATGTTTGCAATTCATGCAAACTGGTAGAATTTTGGCTGCAATGACATTTCAGTAGAATATTATACTCTTGCAGTTAGCAATGCTAGGAATGAAAAAAAACTCTTAGTAGCTTTATGTCTATAGTGGATGGTTTTCATTAGTTGGTTGATTGAGTTGCTTTGACTCACATGCCTTTAGGTATTTTGCCTGGGCTAGTGCTATGCGTACATATGATGAATAGTGCTTTAGGACTTCGTAGACCCCTTTGTAATTGTGTGTTGCTTCCATGGAATCATTTAAAACTGTTAAACTGCTAATTTTCATGTCAATAAAAGTGTGCATCTTGTCACATTTGCACAATCAAAATACACCTTTTTTGTGCAATAACAAGATATTTATTGTATTAAGTTGATATGCAATCCATGTACGGAGAAACATAAGCACCAGGGGTATTAGTGACATCTGTTGGATCCTCAAGCAAGTCCTAACATGAGAAACCTCAAATTATTTCTAAGTTCAAACATAAAATCCCATGGTTTTATCTAAATATAGTTAATATGCTATTAGCTTTCTTGACTCGATGGAGGCTCTTGTATTAGAGTTGCTATTCTTGAAATAAACAAATACTTCAACTTAAGAATCAGTCAAGAGGTGAAGACCATGGGCCAAAGAAGATGCATAGACCTATGTAGTTGTCAAATGGCTAATTCTTTCATAACCATGCCCTATTCTACACCATGCATATAAATTATCATGTGGCAAATAGAGCAATCACTTCATCCTCCTTTTCATGTCTTGATTGGTTTAAAAGGTGGGATAAGGAAGGATCGTTGTCTAGGGATTGTGGAGAGCCATATTTGAAACTCAATTTAGGTTATAGAATAATATGTAGAAGGGTACCATGTTTTAATTTTTAGATCTTTTCCTACTTTTTTGTCATTTGGAATGCTTCTATGTTGGTATTTTGATGGTAGTTGAAGTTTTCACATTCGTATTTGTCAATTACAGTAATTAGAAAGTGGCTAAAATTAAGTGGAGTCATAATAGCTTCAAAAGGGGCTGGTAATTGTTATAGATTGGGCGGTTTTGAAAGTTCCTAAGTTGTTTGCGTAGAGCTGTCTATATTAGGAGTTCCAACTATGAGTTTAAGCAATTCAATATATCAATTATCTTTCTTTTTGAGATTGTAATTTAGTTTTGAGTTTTTTAATTATTTTATTTATTTTTATAATTTGGACTTTTCTTTCTTTTGAGTCATTTGATTTTAATTATGATTTTGCTTTGCTATTACCCACTTATTTGAAATTCCTTGAGCAAACAATCATGAAAATCAAACGTGGTTTAGATAATCTGTCTTGCTAACAAAATGGGCAAGAACGAGGCAAACTACAAGTATTAGTAAATTTTTCAAAGTTATAACTTATATCCATGTTGCTGATCTTTTTGAAGCAAAGTAGCCTGTGTATACCTTTCCTTTTGGGGGAGCTGTACATTCCATATGTTGGATGAAAAATTAAAGGTTGGAAGGGATGGTGAGTTTATGAGTTTAACAAAAAGAGAATTAAAGGTCAAAGGCCTAAAGGGGTGTAAAGCCATGCATATCTATTTGATTCACCTGTGCTTGGAGCATCTCTTATTAAATTGTCAATTAGAAAAAAAACTTAATATCAGGTAGGATAGACAGTAGGTTAAAAAAAAACTTTTTAATGCTATTAGCCATATTTACCGTTAAGCTGTTGTGGCCGAAAGAAAAGAGGTCGTCAATGTGACTATTTTCTTGTAAATGACTACTTGGACAACCAACTATTGCTAAGTTATCAAATATGTATACTCCTTTTTGTTTTGGGCAGAAGATTTGAAAGAAATCAAAGTTTAGTGCAAAAAAGCCCCCAAAAAGAAGATAAAGAATGAAATTAGCTAGGAATAACAATTTCTGCACCAATAAACAAAGTAAAATAAAAACGACAATTTTAGAGCAAAAAACAACAAAAATAAAAAATTTTCACAAAAGAATGATTTTTTGAAAAAAGTAATTATATTACTTCTTAAAAATAAAAATGTTTTTTTTATCTAATTTTTTTAATTTAAATTTATCATATTTATTTCTTAACCTACATATTTATTCAAAATAATATAAAAAGCATGAAAAATGGGAAAAGAAAAATATAAAATAAAAAGCATGAATGTGGAAATATAAAAAACAATCCCTCAAAGAGACAGCTATACCATTAAAAAATGAGCAAAAATAAGAATTTAAAAATATTTAACACCACATCAGAATATTTGCCATCCATGAAAGCATTGGTGGCCACTTTTTACCTTGTTTGTGTATCAAGTTAAATTCTATTTAGGATTCAAACACATTAACAATAATGATTTTTGTTTTCTTTGTTTTCTTTTTCTTTTTTCTTTTTCCATTTCTTTGTTTTTTTTTTTTTTGATTGAGAAGAAACTAGAAATATATTAATAACATAACAAGAGGCATTTGCTAGATGAAATATTTAGACAAGCACACTTACAATAGTCCATAATGTTTGTCCAATTACATACTGAATCCTTAAAATTGTACCCTTTGGACAATTTACAGCTAGACATCCAACTAGCAAACAAAACTTAGGATCTATCTCATACAAGCGCCACCAATCTAAATTTGGCCCTAAACAGTCTCACATTTCTTTTCTCCCATACACTAGACCAAATGGCAAGCAAAATTAGTTTTTAATACTTATGGAGAGAAGTTGGAAGAACCCTATCCGGCACTACAAAAAGATTATCAATAGATGTTGGTGATAGTTTGTCCAACTTATTTTGCCATGTTTGCTACACTGCTATGGTGGTTTGACACCACCCAAAGAGATAGGATACCTCTTCACCTTTAGCGCTGCACATACAACAATAAGAGGGAGAGAGATTTTGATAGGAAATCTCTTTTTGGATTATATTTGCAAAATTGAGCTTCCTAATGCATATCAATGAAGCCAACAACTTGACTTAACAATAACTTTAGTCTTCTGTATGAAGGCGGCCTTTGTAAGAGGTTGCTAAGGCAAGTGGGCAACCAGTTTCATCATGAAGGATTTAGTGGAGAAGGCATTCTGATGGTCCCCAGTCCAAAGCGGCCTATTTTCCTATTCTTAAGGAGTGAACAGCTCCCAAATTTCTAGCATTTTTGACAACTTTCTCATTCTGGTGTCATTTGCGTTCTTGTTATAGTGTAGGCTCTTGGAATGTCGAAATTCTGAGACAAAGGTGAAGATGAGATGTTGGGTTTGTAGGCAAGAAGGAGCTTATGGGGAGGTCGTGAGAACCACAAAGTTGGAGGAACTAAGGAAATGATTTTCTGCCATAGTTAGATTCCCTAACCACTTGGCCTCCCAACAAGCCAAAACTGAAAAGAAGTATGATCACCAACCGGCCTTAGGACCCAAATTTGGAGACGAGATAAATTTTTGTAGGTTTTTTCGTTCAATTTGGCTTTCTTACTCCTGGATGTAAGTGGCCTTGTCTACTCGTAACAATCTATGCCACTATGGGTGGTGGTTATCAAGGTGTTTCCAAATCTGTTGCCACATGGAGTGGCATTTTGTGATGCTATATTGCTAATTTCAAGGCCACCTTTATGCTTTGGACTGATAACTGTCAACCATTTAAAAAGGCTACATGCCTACTGTTGCCTTTATAATCTCTTCCACTCCATGCACATTGTTAAAACTTTTTGTTCTATTTGAATGGATGCAATTTGGGGAATTTTAAATGGGGATAAGTTCAGCAGTAGAGATGATCAAGTTAAGCAGCAAGAAAAACTCTTTTCCTCCCATCCAATCTCTCGGATATCTTTGACCTGCTCCTAAAAGCTCAAGTAAAGATGGTCTTCTCCTGAACATATTGTTGCTTGCCTTACAAAGCAAACTAGAGTCCATGCTAATCCCACACAGTTGGCTCTTGGGCATTTTCACACTATCCAGTTTGCTCACAAAAAGCACTCAAGCACTTTAAGAGCATTAAAGACATTATCATCATTACTTTGAAGAACAAGTCAGCTGCAAAGTAATGTGTCGAAGTACTTTTATTATTTAGATTCCTTATTTTGTATTTCTGTACTTAATTTTCTTGTCTTAGTATGTGTTTTGCATTGTTGCAGACGATCTGCCAGTTTTTGCTCTCCAAGATGACAGAATTGTTGAAATACAAGGAGAACCCACAGGTGTTCACAAAGCAATTGAACTAACTGCTTCTCATCTTAGAAAGTTTTTGGTTGATCGAGGTGTCATTGGGTTAATTGAAATGCAAGTGAGTTCGCATCTTCAATTTTACATTTTGAAGATGCTCTGTCAGAAGCATCTGTATGATCTGCAAAATTTTGTTTTAAGTGCATATTTAATGAGTAATTCTGATTTATTGAGCTTGGAATTTAAAAAAAAATATTTTTTAACAGATGCAAAGGCCAAATCCTCAAGTGGAGCACAATATGCCGCCCCATCCTTCCTGGGGGCCCCCGCCGCAAGGATTTCCACAAAATGCTAGTAGTGGTCCTGCTTTTGGATTGAATCCTCAATTTATGATGCCTCCACGTCAACATGAAAATTATTATCCACCAGCTGATCTTCCTCCTACTTTCCCTCCTGTAGACAAGCCACCTCACCAGGGTCAGTCTATGTATGGAAGGGATGCACCAATGGGGGTACATTCTACCACTAATATGCAGTCACAGTCAATTATAAATCAGGTACTCTCCTCTCCACTGGGACAACTGCTCACAGTTCATTTGTTTTGGTACAAACTTAGTTGAAGCGGCAAAATAAGACTTTAGTTTGTCTTCATCTCTCTTTTATTCTCTCTTTTTTAATGTAATTATCTAAATTGATTTGTTCTATGCATTTGTCTTCTGTTTGGCTAGTACTTTTGCACTGTTATGTGGCACTGAAGGTTGATTTTGCCACATGCAGGTTGCACAGAATATGCAAATCCCACTTTCCTATGCTGATGCAGTTATTGGAACAGCTGGTGCAAATATTAGCTACATTCGACGTGCCAGTGGAGCATCAATTACAATACAAGAAACAAGGGGTGTCCCTGGGGAGATGACTGTTGAGATTAATGGTACTGCCTCACAAGTCCAAGCTGCCCAGCAGTTGATCCAGGCAAGTTCACTTTTCCTTGGTTTTCATGTTCATTTCATTGCTAGTGGCCTAGTAATTTTATTAGATTATTGTATTTAGTGTCTTTACTTTTCATCTCTCCACTTATCGAATGATTATAAAATATTTTCTCATGTCAATGCTTCATGTGAAGTGCTTAAATCCTCATCTTCGTGTGTGGGTTGAGGGAATGGGAATTTTATTTTAGTTTTTGTTCCACTTTGTGTTCCTCACCCTGCCTTCTCTTTACATTTAATTTCTAGTGTTTTTACTTAGTTTCTCAGCTTTCTTGTGTGTTCGTGCACTGGCTATATGCTCTCAACTTGTTGTAGTTACAGATTGGTCACAGGTTGCATTTGTTTATTGCAGAATTTCATGGCTGAGGCTGCAGGTTCACTTGCAAACCCAGCAAGTGCTCCCACTGACAATTCATATCAGGCTCATAGTTCTGTGTATTCATCCCCTCCGGCAAACACTGGACATGCAAATCAGGCTCCAGGTGGATATGGTTCCAGCTATGGCACCAATTATGGCGTTAGTTATGGATATTAATTAAGTAAACTTACTAGCAACTTCTTGATCATTGGATATGTGCTGAGATGGTCCGAAGTTTGGGGGAGATTTGACATGGCATGGCAAAAGAAGCAGACAATTTCAGAGTGACGGTTGTAGTGATTCACCGAGGCTTTTGCTCTCTTATATCATCATACCAGTAGTTTTTGACTTTTTAGAAAGCTTGCATGTTTCATCTGTACATTAAGGTGAAGCCTAGGGTTCGAGCATACTACACTAAACTTCGGTGTTCCGAATTTCTACTCTCACTCTCTCTCCTCTGACCTCTCTCTCTGTGTTTTTGTTTGTTTAATCTTATATAATTGAGTAGCATGTTCTTTCCCCTTTTTATGATTTCGACAATTTTCTTCAAGTTTGTTGGCATGAAATGCGGAGACTATTGACCTGTATCTAACTATGCATTGCATTTAGGTTATTTTCAGGGGTTTTGACTTACATACTGCATACTTTCTGTTAATGGAATTGTAATATTGATGAGCATAGAATTTAAAAAAAAAAAAAAATAGTTCCTATCGGAGGCTCAGCGTTACTAGTCAAAGTAGGGATTTATTAAATACAAAATGTGTATTGTAAATAGTAGTTTCAATTAGTTACCTATAGGTTACAGAAATTGGTATAAAAGGTTCATTGGGTCTCACTTGTCTTCTTATGTGCTTGTGTGAGATGATTGTAGATGTGTATCCCAGACATTCCTAAGATAATGTTTTTCTTTGTCCACTATCTCACGGGGAATGGTAATCTGAGATTGAGGTCATCACGGTCGATGTTGAAGATGAATATCCAATTTGTCACTTGCGCAGACTTGCATCCTGTGGATGTCAAATGTTAATGAGTGTGTTCAGCATCCATAATCTTATAATTCACGTGTGAGATGGTAAAAGTTATTGAAAATTGTGCCTAAATTCAATGTAATGAAAGTTAAATGAGTTTTTCAAACGTTGTTTAGTCTTGCTTTATTTTAAGCCACCCAAATATTATAATCATCTGAAGAACATGCTTCATTATTATTATTTTTTATTTGCCTCATTTGCGCCTTGGTTGAAGCAAATGAAAGAGAAGCCATATCAAAGACCCAATCAGTGAGAAGAAAGCATTCCAAGTAGAGCTGGAAAAAAAGTGATTGATAATAAAATACAGTACGCATGGGAAAGTTTGAGCAAGCGGCGACAAGCTAACGAGGCCATTGCTGCAGTCAAGGTGCCTTTAGTCATTAATGTGATGAGCCGCTTCAAAATTGAGCTGCAATACAAATTACAAACCCTACCTTAAATGGAGTCATCACTGATAAGTGGAGAAGTAACGTTGAAAATATGCCTTAAGACATTGACTTCTTGGTTTCATGGATAAAGGAGGAGATTCCTCTGCTGACTTAAAAGACTAGGAAGGCTGCAATTTAAAATCCCCCAGTGTTAGTTTATTGTAAAATACAAGACATGTCTTATATTGCACATCTAGCCGATGTAATATACTCCTCATAAGCTACGAGCTATGATTGTAAAACAAAGTTTCTGTTTCAGGTCCGAGTTTACGCTCATGTTCCTACTTTGAGGATGGACAATCCAATGTTGCGTATTGCTCCCAACTCCAGAATAATTTGCCATCACAAAAGGTTTGGCATAGATATCTGGAGTTAAACAACTGAAAAAAACAAACATGTAACCTTTCCTGCCTCTACAATAAAAATCCTAAATTTGAACAGCTAACTTCTCAGTGATGAAATAGCAATTTCAACCAGTGCATCAAAGATGCACTCCCACAAACTAAGTCTTTTGTTGGCAGGAAACAGTAGAGAGGCATTTGAAGATCCATATCTATTACCTGCATTATATTTATTCACTTAGAATAAATTTACACACTTGAATGAATTCCAAAAGCAATTGTGACCTATTCCATTACATGACATTAATTCAATTCTAAATCAGTCCTGCGAATTTGTTGAACTGCTTTTGCATCTTTGAACCAACTATTGTCCAGGAACAAACAAATCGACCAACCTAACGCACCAGCAAGGATGACTTGTATCGAATACATGCACAATTGCGTTTCTCAAGCAAGTGATTGAACATAAATATAGCACATATATAATGTAATTAGTGCTCAGTTGCAAATTCCAAGCCTTTCTAAGTCACCTCAACCAGCAAAGATGTCAAGAGATTTACAAACACTTCTATGTTCAAAACAGATTATCATTGAGTGTAATTTGGAGATATTACTTTACCTTGTGGGTTGATAGAAACGAACAGATACTACACCGCTTGCTACACTTTCAGCTACATATTTGGGAATCAAACTCTAGCAACCTCAGAGATCAGATCAACTGCAATGATATGGAGCTGGTGCAACATCTTTTGCGTTTACGCTAACAAATGAAGGATAAAAAGAAAAGTAAGTTAAATGTCGACTGAAAATATTACCCAGAGTATGAAGTAGCAGTTTGGATCCCCCACACAGATTTAAATGCTTTAGACAATACTTTTGTTATCTTATAAATATGTATGAAGTAGCAGTTTGGTAAATTGCTTCAAGCTCTGCTGAAATGAAAGATGAATTCACACAACTAAGCCAAGAGCAGTACCAGTCAAAATTAAACTTGTAATTGAAAAATATATATTTCCAGAAATGGTGAGTTGAAATGAAGAATAAAAAAAAGAAAAAAAAGAAATACACAGATTTGGTAGTTAAATTTTATAACACCAATTCTTCAACTGAGAGATCATATCATATTATTAAGGCTCTAACTGCACCTTAATTTGGGAGCAGCAAAAATTGTTCTCATTAAGTGGGGAAAAATTACTGAAGGGTAACTCTCAACAAATAGAAATCTATTTCACAGACGGCCCTAGATCAAGAGAACTAAAAGAAGTTTGATACCAAAGATTTAGATAGGTGCTGAACAAGTTGTTCGAAAATGTCCTGTCTGATTGCAACGGCTACAATGTACAACTCGCTTAGCTCGTCCATGATCCTCAGCCCGAACACGCTTCTTTCTTGGTCTTCCTGGTGGGCGCAGAGACTTAGGTGGGTTTATGACCATTTCAAAAGCACCGCCATTAGCCTCATTTTGAGTTTCTTCAGACAACTCCTTCCAAAGGCTTTTATCTGGGACTGGATGTATGGTCTGTGAGTATGTCTTACGATAAGTTGCAACAGTGAAACAACTCTCAGTAAACCTATGTACATTTTGACGACAATGTACAAGGGCAGCCACAGCATGTGCACAGGGCAATCCATAAAGCTGCCACCCTCGACACAAGCAGCATCGATTCCGGATATCAACAATTTTTGTTCCGTCATGAGAAATAACTTCAAACTCTGCTTCGTTGGCTCGAAGCACCTGATAATTACGTACACGTTCTATAGCCTCAGAGACACGTCTCTCAGCAGATGGAACAAGTATTGTATTCCACTGAATGCTTGCTTCCCTTCTTTCATTGAACCAAGTCATCAGTTGCCGTCGGATACACTCCATCATCTGAACTATTGGCAGACCAGAAGCTTCAAGTATCCAAGAATTTAATGACTCAATTATGTTCGCTGTTAGATGTCCAAACCGGGCACCCTCAAAGTATGCTGTAGCCCAAAGACGAGGTGGAACACGTCGAATCCAGTAGCCAGCTTCTTGAGAAATCTCTTCTATCTCCACTATCTTTTCTTCAAATTCAATGATTGTGAGAGCATGGGCAGCTTCCCACAGAAGATTGACAAGCATTGTGTTATTGAACTCCTTTCGGAAACTCTCACTAAGGTGACGCATGCAGAATCCATGAAAAGCAGTTGGAAAATTTGCTTCCACTCCATCTACAATGCCTTTCTGCCTATCAGACAAGATAGTGAGCCTAGGCATATTCTCTGTATTAAGCTCAAGCAGGTTGTGCAGCTCAGATAAGAACCACATCCAATTTTCATCAGTCTCTTCATCAACTACTCCAAATGCCAGGGGAAACAAACCACCGTCTCCATCAAAACCTGTTGCAAAAAGCAAGGTTCCTAGATACTTGCTCTTCAAAAGAGTTCTATCAAGTCCAAGTAGCAGTCTACATCCATTGATGAAACCAAAAATTGATGCTTGGAATGAGACAAAAAGACGTTGGAAGCAGCCATCATTTGGACTTGCATAAACTGATGCGATACTTCCAGGATTTGTCCGTCTAATTTGGCTACAGTACTGAGGAAGGAGGCGATACCCTTCTTCGAAAGACCCACGTACAGCAGCCATTATCCTCTCCTTTCCACGCCAAGCTTGCTTGTAAGATAAAGTAATCCCATGAATCCTGTGGATCTCCTCAAGAATTTCCTTTGGCTTGTAATGTGGGTTTTCCCGAAGTCTCTGTTCCACAGAATTTGCAACCCACTGAACAGATGCTTGCTGATGACCAAGATGTGCGATTCCCCCACATGTATGGGTATCATTGATGGTCCTGATGGTAAATGTTGGAACACCAGGTAGCTTTGCCGCGTGGATGCGCCATGGGCATCCCTCACTTGCACATTTGGCAGTGAAGCGTGTCTTATCAGACTTCACAGTTTGTATTTCAAAGTGAAGAGCAATAGCTGTGTCCCTCAATGCTCTTCGACAACTTTTAACATCTGGAAATTCTTGGCCAATGGACAGCTGATGGTCCGGAGTGATAACAATAGCACGCGCCTGAACAACAGGATTGGCCACTGCTAGATGGGACTGTGGAACACAAATAATTTGGGAAGATCCAACATCCATCTCCTGGCTCGGGTCCATACCTAGCTCAACATTCTGATCAAGTCCATGACTCTCCACGACGGCCAATTCATGGTTCTCTGACAAGCCCAACTCATGGCTATCTGCAGCAAGACCCAGTTCATCACCATGGCCATCTTGGCTTTCAGTATCATGATTCTGACCCAGCACCAATTTATCCTCATGTTCATGATGATCATAGCCATGGTTCTGACTTAAAGCCAGTTCATGGTCATGGGTCTGACCCAAAGCCAGGTCATGGGCACTTCCTAAATCAAATTCATGGTCATGATGACTGTGCCCCATCTCTAGTCCATGCTGATGGGTATGTCCTAAATCCATTTCGTGATCATGATTTTGCCCTAATCCCAAAATATGATTGTGTCCTAAACCCAGATTGTGGTGGTTGTGCCCAAGTGCCAATTGCTGGTTACGCCCAAGTGCCAAATCATGATTTTGTCCAAGGATCAATTCGTGATTTGCCATTAGAGAATTCAATCACAGAAACGAACAAAAATTGCCAGTATCCACGACAAACCTGAGAGACAACAATATACATGTTCAATCCACAGCTGAAAATCCCATCATGCTAACCAACAATAGAGCAAAGCTGACTTGATTTTGCCAACGAAAACCAGTGATACAATCTCAAAAGTAGAAATTAAAACACTTTTCATCGTTAAATCTTAAAAAAATCACTGTTTTTGTATCTTACATGTTTTCAGAAAATTTAAATAAAAAAAAAAAAAAGATAAGGACTTTATTCAAATCATGAACGAACCCAGTCATCTACTTCTAATTCTTCGACTGAAAAGGTCCATTTTCCACGCATGACATCACAAACAGACAACTAGTACAAAATTGTCTTGCTAACAAAAAAACAAAAGAAAAAAAAAGAAAAGAAACAATTGGTACCTGATAACTGCATCTTTAGATGAAATTCATCTTCTCCACCTCCTTCACCAAGCACACTAAACAATACAGAAACAAACAAACATTCCAAATAAAATAAAAACCCAATACAGAAACGAAAAAACATTCCAAATAAAATCAAGAAACCATCCACTAAACAACCCAACTTTGGAAAATATATAAATACACATACACACATATAAATAAACCTGAGAATGGAGAAGAGAAGCAGCGTCGGAGAAGAGTAGGGATATAAGAGTTGGGTAATGGATTGAAAGAGAGGATTTAGGGTTTGGAGTAATGGAAATTTGAAAAGGGAGAAAGGGAGGGATTTTGGCGGGTAAAGAGAGGAAAGGAGGCAAGGGAGAGAGGAGAGAAAATGGGAAGAAGAGAGGGGCAGTGCGGAGAAATTGCAGAGAGATTTAACGAAACGAAATTTGCAGGGGCAGAGTGCACAAGGGTAGACGAAGACAATATCAGCTTCGTAGCGCTAGGGCATGGCTGTTATAAAGAGGGCATTTAGGTCAAAGTATTACACTTCCGTCTCCCTTCTAATTTATCCAAATTACCTTCTTCTCCTTCGCTCCTCTTTCTCTCTCCTCCTCTTTTTCTCCGGCATATCTACATGATAATTTTCAAAACTCTTTTTTTTTTTTTTAAAATTTTCAACAAACATTTATTTTGTTGTCAACAGCTTTAAAATTATAATTCGCAAAGCACCAATTTTAAATTCTTTTACACCCTACTTTCAGGAACTTCTTTAAAAGTTTTTCTTCCTGTTTAACTTTTCCAAGTTTCATCTGAATTATACTTATCTATATATGTTTTTAAATCGTCTTAGTGATTCTGAAATATATTAAATGATAAAAAAATATTTAAATCGTCTTTTAAATAATATTTTATTATCATTAATTTTTAAATAAAAACCACTTGTGTGGAATGCTTGTATATGTAGTTATTTTTTATTTTTTATAATTTAAAAAACAAAATATATTGATTTTTTAGATAGCGCATCAAGACTCAGAACAAAATAATAGTGTGATATAACCCATAAAATCCTCAAATTCTACCTTCAAGTACTGACAGAGCATAAACCTACTTGATAGCACGTAGGTTCTTTTTCAGGAAAACACCTGCGCGATTGCTCGAATATTTCAAAACCATAACCTCTAGATTGGTTGTACATGTAACTTTAAGTTATGTATGTGACAGAGGTGTTGAATCACTAATTTATATTGTAAATAAATTTAAAAATAAATATTATATAATTTAGAAGGCCATGGAACCTTTCTATTATAAAATGAATGTAACACCCCTTTCCCTTTTCCTTTCCTAACTAATCTTGTAATCTTCTTATTAATTAGAACGAGTTATTTACTTAAAATCGTTTTAATTTTAAAGTCTTACTTTTTGTTTGCAAAACTTGACATTTATTTAAAAAAAAAAAAAAAACCCTTCTTAACTCATTGGACACGAAACATTGTTTCTTAGGTCCGAGGGAGGGAGAAGAAGTGCTATTGTTATTTTCTTTCTTTTTCTTCGTTTCTTTATTAAATCATGATCAATTTTAATCTTTTTTTTTTTTTGTTAAATTTCAAAACTCTAATGACATGAGTAATAGTTTAAAACCAACATTATCTAACAAATGTTGCATCATCATGATTTTAACATTCATACTTCCAAATTCTCATGCCAAAGTATAATATCTAATAGACCATGCCCTAATCTTGTGGGCCCATTAAAGTACATTTATAAGTCTTGTCCTACCTTATGGGGCATCGTAGAAATTTTAGAAAAATATTGTTCATGATTCAAGTGTTCCAAAATATTCAAGAAGAGGCTCCCGCACCTAAGAGATGAGCTCTACAAGCTACTGGATCATAAAGTTTTACATTCTAAATAGTTAAAATGCACACCCACAGTAGTCATGCAAATATTGTAATACAATAGTTCATTTCAAACAACCATTTAGTTATTTCATTAATTACTAGATAGGGTAGTAAGTCCTAGGTAGTCCACAGACCATTACAACCTGATGGACTAACTGTGGAAGTGTGCAAATGGTTAATCATCGCTCTTTTTTGAGTACTTGAAAACATCTCAACTTAAGAACTAAGATCAAACATGAGAAGTTTTTAGTTGATAGGACCATCTCACGATAAAATATCTAGTGGAATTATAGATGGTTCAACCGTCTCAAATCTTAAAATTTTATCTTAATAATGTGGTCTTATGTGTGGTCAATCATCCAGCTTTTTTCAAGAGTTTGAAACATCTTAGCCTATGAACTGAGATCAAACATGAAAAATTTTCAATTAACACAACCATCTTGCAAGAAAAAAAATCCTATGGAACTATCGACGGTTCAATCATCTCAAAATGTTGATTTTTATCTTAATAATATGATGTTGCCACTGTGAATAATATGTGAAAGATCTGGATGGTACTTTTGACGCATTGACATGTAGCACATGTCATAAATGTTGGAGAGGTCAAGCATGAGCTCTAATTAGTAGGCATTCTCTCCTACTCTCTAAGTGATCTCAAAGGGATCGATAAATCATAAAGCTAGTTCGCTCTCCACGCCGAATCGTTTAACAAGTAGTGTGCATACTTCAAGTGAAATTCTCATATTTAACTTGTGTTTTTATGTTAAAGAGTAAAGACTATAACACCCCGCCTCCATAATTACTGTGCTACCCTCGAGGTCAACTAATTGACTTGTTATCGCCATGTGCAAACATCGTTCACGGCCACCCGAAAGGCAGAAGCGTCACTTTTATCTCTTTCTATCTTTTCACTATCCTAATTCTATGAGACTTCCTATGACATGTAAACTCACACAGATTCCACATAAAACACTTTGAAATCTTTAGATGAAATAAATAATTATCGTTATTTGAAAAATCAATTTCAACATTCAATGAGTATAATGACCTTTGAACTTATTCAGTAAAACAACTGTAAAATAAAAGAAACTAGGGCCAACATGCCCGACTAAGACAAAACTAAAAAGAAAACTTTGAAAGTAGTTTCTGTTTTACACATAGCCTCTGATCTTTAAAAGGAGTGAGCTCAAGAGCCTAGTGGATTATTCCAAATGTTTAAATGATTATTCTAATCAAATAAAACATACATGTCAGAGACTTTCATGTATTAGGTGACTTAAACACTAACTTGTTTATCAATTGACGTTAAGACCGAAAGGGTTAACCTCTGTATTCTCTCCACATATTCATATCCACAGACAAACGAAAAGTCTATGCCAATTTCCAAGGGATATAAAGACAGGCCAAAAAGCTTGTTCCACAAAACAAGAAGATTAGAAGATCAATTCAGGAAGTAAAACTATAGGGTAACTAAAGGCTTATTTGGTATCAATTCAAAAACTAGTTTCAAAAATTTGCATTTTAGATTTCAGTTTTTGAAAACAAGGAAAACAACTTTTAGTTATATTCTTGTTTTCTTTACAAATCTTAAGTTACATGACACATCTTTTAAGAATTCTGGATTTACTACCAAAAAAAAAACTCTGTTTAAATTGCATACCATAGGGGCCTACAATTCATAATTCTTTGCCACTTACCTGGTATAGCTTTCTAAAAGCTTCTTTGAATGTCTTCATGGTGTCTTGATAAAAATTCAGCTTAAACCATGTATGCCAGTACCAAACAAGGACATATTACAAATGTGAAAGCAATCTGATAGGAGTGCATGAGCCATTAAAACATTAAATTTAGATGAATTTAAACTTATCAATGATGGTGTTTTCTATTAAGTTTAGAGATTTAAAACTTTGAGTTGTGTAAATAACTATGCTACCTAGTAAATCTCATGTAAGAAAGCTACCAGTGATGGAGAGGACCACTCCTCCAAGTGACACCCACCCTTCAACTCCTGTGCTTTTGAGGAACTTGAACATGTAAACTGGAGAAATAGTATGAAATATACAAGAGAACCTGATGAACTTTTACTGTTCATCAAATTTGAATTTGAAAGAGAAAAATAGGCTTGTCGATGCCCTATTTTTTTCTCCTTATTGACTATCTTTTCCTTTACTACTTTCAGTATCTCTATTCTCAATTTCCTTCTTGACAGTGCATGTTTGATTTTGGTTTTTTATATTGATTTTTTTATCAGTTAATTTTTTGCAATAACTACACATGCAATGTTTGCTTTGAGTGTGGTAGATCTGATTTGGATAAAATATAGGCAGCACTCCTTGCATCTTCCTTAATTCTATTAAGCTTAAATGTCACACAACAAAGTCACTCAAGGTTTGTGTCTTGGAATCTTTCCTTGGCTACTATGTTTTATTTGATCTGGGTAATGTTGGAATTCAAATATTGACATTGCCTGGGTTTAGTTTCTCATTTTCTTTGTTGAAACTGGCTTTCTCATTTTCATTGTTGCTATGATAGTTGTTACTGTAATGGGAATTAGAGTTTTGTAATGATTAATGAGTTGTAATCATAACATTGCATACTATAGCAGTTGATGTGGCTCATTGATTGTGGCTCAATAATCAATCAATGAGCCACATATTATAGCAGTTTGCAATGACCGATGAGTTGTAACCAATTAGTTTATTTGACACTTAACTATTGACTATGGCTCATTGATGTGACTTTGTTTTTCATACTATAGCAATTGATTAGGCTACAATAGCTACAAACACGCAGCAACAAGTCACAAGCCAAGCTCCACCTTCTGCTGTTGCTGCTCCAACTAGTGTTGTTTCCTCTATTTCATTTTTTTCAAAGTATTGATTTAGCTTTATTCTATTTCCACAAAGCATTTCTCAGCATATGATCTCTTTCTCTCTCCCATTCTCTTTTTTGTGTTTATGAGATGGAATTCGCACGTCTTTTGATTTTTTTCATTGTATTTTTACTGTCCTTATTCTATTGGTGAATCTTTGCTTCTCTGTTTCTTAGTACATTTTCTATTATAAGATATACATATAATACCTACTTTGTTGTAAAGAATGAACTAGAATTTTCTTGCTTGAATCTTCATTGACAGTTATTTCCATTTTGAGGGTAAGTGCTTATAATGAAATGTTATTGTCTGACATGAAGCAAACACAATTAATATTTATGATTTCATGTTTGAAGGGGACGCAAGAACTGTGTTCACTTAAGAGAACCTTCATCTGGTGTTATATGCAGTGTTGATCCTATTCCTTTCACGATCTTGAACAGGTTAGCTAGCTGTATGTTAGCATCTGGTAGCGATGATGGTGCATTTTCTATTGATGATCTTTGCTTACTTTGGGTATTCTTCTTTTTCTTCTTCTTTAGACATCATGGTAGTAATCACATATTCTTGTGTTTTAATTTGAAAAGCCACCTTTTTTCCATTATGATTTGCTTCTTTTAATATTCTTGGCATGTAAAATCTTTATTTTTCTTGCACCTTCATTTGGGGTTTGGTTGGACTTGGTTGAACATTGTTTTAGCTAGTATATTATTATTGGAGTTGGACGGCAAACCATAACGTTTGGTCTTACTGGAATTCCTTTTTTTTTTTTTTTGGTGTGCAGTTGCATTATAACTGTCTTGTGGCCACAACACAAATAAGTATAGGTAAGAATGCTAGCTAGGGAAAAATGTATGGAAATATGTAACTGTAACACCTCGGAATTTTGCGAGCGCACCACGTCGCGAGCGAACATAGAATAAAATATTATTTCGTAAGAAAATGATAAATTAAAATAAAATCATAAATAATAATAATAATATTATTATTATGAGCTCTGCAAAATATAAAGATTAATATATATGTATATATATATATATTAATAATAGTAATCAAGTTAGAGGTAGGTTCCATTTAAATATAAATAAAAAAATTTATACTTTAGAAAATAAATTATTGTATAGCTTATTCGCGTAAGCATGAAGGCATGAGCGCGACAACGCAAGTGGTTTGAAAATGAAAACGCAACGACATGAGTAATTTTAAATCGAAAACGCGACGACGTGAGGCAAAAATGAAAAATAGATTATTTGATCGAAATAAATAAATAAATATCAGTTGATCAAAGGAAAAAGAAATCAAAAGTTGATTGAAAATAAATAAATAAATAAAGATTAAATTTTGGTTGATCAAGACTTTGTTGAAATTAAAAAAAAAATTGGTGATGGGAATGTAACACCCCAACCCCCACATTCCTTGAGTTTTGGACAACCGCCATTATTCGACAGTGGACTTAACCAATTGGAGGGTTGGGTCATGTTACTTTACAAGTGACACACACTTGACTTTCTATTTTTCAATTGCACATGCCTTAGAATAAGTTCATTGGTACAAATTCACATTTAATAAAATCAAAGCAATTAAAGGTAAAGAAAAATTCAACTTCTTTATTAATAAAAGAAAGTACATAACTTTGTAATGTAAACTACTACATTGTTAATCAATAATCTCAAAATAGAAATACTAACTTTCAGCGGAAGTCTTAATCAAAATTGGGCAACAAGCCCTTACATAAATAGAAACTTGCTAAATAAAATATTCAATTTTCATGTCTTCATAATTTAATTCCCTGAAAAATAAGAGAGGAAGGGGTGAGCACATAGCTCAGTGGATCTTTATTAAACAACCAATTTTCAAACTCAAAACAATAGCACATCCATAATTCAAATACTTGCATACATTAGGCGTTTCAAGCATCCATTTGTTTAAAGTTGAGATTTTTGACCAAAAGGGTGTTTGAAGCCCTTGATGTTCTTAACAAAGTACCTCCTTAGAGTGAAATATGGCTTTTCTTAGTTAATTTTATTGGACTTTTGGACTTCAAGGGACATTACCCAACAACCAAGTACTTTGGTCTTAAAACCATATGAACTAATCATATGAAAAGAACATCCATAGCAACCCACATGTGTGCTATGATGGTACGTGGTTATTATCACCATCATCTTT
>JAJIYU010006984.1:0-19789 GCA_030144865.1 Tinospora cordifolia | reverse complement strand
TTATTATTATTATTATTATTATTATTATTATTATTATTATTATTATTGCATAGTTCGTAAAATTAGGTAAGAATTCCACATTTTAAACTATTCTATTATATTTTATTAAAATAAATACAAAGATTCTTTTTTTGGAATAATGTCAAATGATCTTCTTTATTATGTTGTGTCCTTATATCATTATTTTTTAATCTTTTATGGCTCACAAATGTTTTGTTAAACTTTTTCAAATAACTTAATAATATATAATTTAAGAGAATCCAAATTAATGTTTTTATGTAATAACACTGTTATTTTCATAAATTGCAAAAATAATAACCTTTAACAACAATAACTTTACAATTAATAATAACATTATTACACAATTAATATTTTTATTTCAATAAAGTAAGCAATTCAAAATAAATAAAATAATATAACAACATTTTTTCAATACATTTGATATATTTATCTATGCTATATATAATAGAAACTTTTTATAATAAAGCGAATTTAGACTTAAATTTAATTTTTTGACTTTAGTCCATTTATTTATTATTTATACATATAATTACTGAAACAATTGCTTATATATGTAAATAATGTGACATACAAATATCTATATATCTGTGTGTGTATGTGTGTGTGTCTATATATATATGTACAATTATTTATATAATGGATACAACAGAAATAGAGAAACAAATAACATGATATATATATAATTTATTTTATTTAAAATTTATACAAAATTTGTATGTATTACATAATTTAACATATATAAGTTCCTATTATGCGTATATAATTTATTATATAACACATATATTTTTATTTGTAGTTCTTATATATATATATATACATATTCGCGCATTATTTACTTGTCATTCCCGAACTTTCGCACCAAGTAACCAACAATCTTTATACCTGCATACATTTGAAATTATTATCACATTATACAGCTATTCTCTTGCATTATCCATGAATTATTCATTTGTTATACCCGCATTATTTAGTCATAAATAATGTGTGTGTGTGTGTGTGTCTCTCTCTATATATGATTTATTTTATTTGAAATTAATACAAAATTTGTATGTGTTACATAATTTAACATATATAAGTTCCTATTATGCGTATATAATTTATTATATAACACATATATTTTTATTTGTAGTTCTTATATATATACATATTCGCACATTATTCACTTGTCATTCCCGAACTTTCGCACCAAGTAACCAAACAATCTTTATACCTGCATGCATATGAAATTATTCTCACATTATACATCTATTCTCTTGCATTATACAATAATTATTCATTTGTTATACCCGCATTATTTAGTCATAAATAATGTGTTTGTGTGTGTGTGTGTTTATATATATATATATATATGCACGCATTATTCGTTTATCCTAGCATTATTATGAAATTATTCTCACATTCTAACGTTATTCACATGCAACACATTATATATATATATATACATAAGCACGCATTATTAATTAATCCCCGCGTTATTATGAAATTATTCTCATATTATACCGCTATTTACATGAATTATTTGTTTGTTGTACTTGCATTAGTTAGTCATAAATAAGGTGTGTATATATATATATATATATATATATATATATGCACACTATTCATTTATCCCCGCATTATTATGAAATTATTCTCACATTATACCTCTATTCACGCACATTATGTATGAATTATTCTTTTGTTAATCTTGTACTCATATTCATCTGAATGTGATAGTGAATGGATGTGTGGTTTGTTTAACTTTCTTTGAACTATGATATTATATTATAACATTTATTGACTATTTATTAGATAATAGAGTATAACATGTTATTCTGGTATTATCGACCCGTAGGAATATCAAGATATTGTTAAACCTAGAGATAGATACTCAGCCAAGGTGGGGTGCTTGACTAACTTGAATGTACATTGACAAATTACCAGCTGCTGAAGTCTCGAGAGACTTATTTTGGCCATTTTCTTCATATGAAGCAGTTGTTTTTGCAACCTCAGATTGTCTATAACATATTGTTGAGAGGGGTTGTTCAAGAAGAAGAGTCTATTCTGGTATTCAATTTCAATAAAAATATTGCAAAATTCTCCATAGTTGAATTTGCAATGATATTGGGTTAGAAATGCAGTGGAAAAAATAGAAACATTACAATTGGTTTTGAGGGTAAAATTTTGAAGGATAAATACTTTAAGGGAGTGGAAAAGATAAATAAGAAGTGTATAATTAACTCATTTATAAATCGGGTATAGGAGAATGATGATGATGATGTGAAGATTGCAGTTTTGTTCTTTATTAATTGTTTTTTGTATCCTAGTAAAATGGAAAAGTTGGTAAATGAAGTTGATTTTGAACTTGTACAAACTAGTAAATATATGGATTATCCCTGGGGCAGGGCTCTTTTTGACATGACAATAGAATCCATGAAGGGTAATTTTGCAGTGGATGCATTCCGACTGGAAGCTGGGATGGGCAAATACCCGATTATGTACATTCTTGGGTTCCCAATCACATTACAAGTTTGGTTTTATGAATGTTTTGTTGACACTGATAGTTTGTTTGCCAATCGATGTATCAATGGATTTTCTCGTATACTAAATTGGACTTGTATTGACACGCCCAATTTCAAGAGCATGGAGAAGGTGCTGAACAATTTTTCTGTTAATATGATAATTTTTCATGTATTTGATCATATATTATACACAACATTTATATTATACTTGAACTATTCTTTGTTGTCAAATTTCTTATGATCTCATATTTGTCTATTTTCAGTTCAAAAATTTTGTAGCAAACCCCAATGAGCTACTACAGCTATATATGGATGACTTGATTGTAGAGCAAGATGAGGGCCAACATCAATTTCCAGATTATGATGATTTTGTTGATCAACCCAAATTTTTTTGTCGGCTCCTGTAAATAAACCTATTGGCGGTAATATTCCTATAAATAAGTCTGTTGCTACCATGAGTATACTTGGAAAGCAATGCGATTGTTATAACGTGATCAAAATAATATTAAAAGAGGGTTTTGATAAGATTTTTGAAGATTAATTATCTGAAATCCCTATTGCAGAAGGTAAATGTTCCAAGCTTCAAAACCAATGAATTTTTTTTAGACTTTCATTGCAGTATAGTAATGATATGATAGTAGTATACCATTTATATACCTACATTATACCATGAGTATAATATATATTATATATTGTATGCTTGCTGTTATCTACTATTTGCTTATGTATATTGATGTTATATCAACTATATACATTCATTTAGCTCACTAAATTTTTTATTTTTCATGTAAAAAGATGATGTAAACAAAGTAGAAGACGACAAAGAAGAATCTATTAGTAGGAAAATGTACTGATGTCGAAGCTGCATACCAGAGTTTGATGGCATTGCAAGGGATTGTTAGTGATAGTGACAAAAATAGGAATGTAATTTTCAACACTTTATTTGAATTGTGATTTGTCATTTAGATTTATTTTCATTATCCATTAATATTGTACATTTTCATGTTAAAGGCCAACTCAACAATAACTGAAGGTGAGAGAAGGAAGAAAAAATCATCAATCCTGGTATGAGTATGATTCTTTTATTAATTCAATATTATACTTTTGTAGTTTTTATGAATCTAACTGTCTTTAATTTATCTACTTTTTGGACATTTTTCGTTTAATTTCATTGACCCAAGTTGCTGACAAGGATAAAGCAAAATATCATGCACCTGTTAAATGTGAAGGAGAAACCACGATTGATGAAATTGTTGAGTTAGTCGTTAATGTTGCGACTTTAGCCGTCTCTACAGAAGATCATACTCCACTTCTTCCACCTCCTACAGTTAATAAAAGGGGGAGGCGTCCCGTTAGAGATAAACAGAAAGGAAAGAAGATTGTGAAGGGATGAGTATCCCCCTCAGACATTTGTCTGCTTGAAGATATAAACAATAGTGTTGTAGCTAAGTTTGATGAGTGGATTCAAAAGGATCGGCTGAAGTGCTCGAAGTAAGTTTTCTTAGAGATCAAGTTTGCATTCCGAATATTGTTGTTATTTATAATACATTGATATTAACATCTGTCACATTATTTAGGTCAAATAAAGTATACCATGATCGTGAGAATAATCTGAATCCAACTTTTGATTTTTCAATCGCTGATGTCACTGATAAGGAATGGTTTTACACATTAATCACCCCAGGCCAGCTTATATCATCCTCTGTAAGTTTAATTTTTTTTGCACTTGATATTATTGCTTACAGAGATTATACTGATAATATGCCAACATAATACCAAAATATAGGGTTTTGGACACTTTGCAATGTCTGTATACACATATTATACTAATATGGTACCAATTTCACCTAAATATTTCATGTCCTTAAATTATGTTATATTATTTTACATACATATTATACTGATATGATATCAATATCATCTATGCAACATGTTCTTAAACTCTATTATGTTTACTATTTCAGTATAATGACATGTTATACAAATAATATACTTATTATGTTTTGAATGTTTCATGTTTATACAAGTTTTATTCATAACCTGAATCTTTTATTGTAATTTAGAAATTTTGTATTGTAAATATGTAGATGTGATGTTTTATTACTTGCACGAGAAAATAAAGTATGACGAATCGATTAAGATCAAGTGTACAACGACAGACAACTTTTTCGATTAAAAGTTGCAGTCTGTTTATAGAAGATTTGAAGAAGAGAATGATGCATCTGTGTTAGGGGATGAGATGGTAATTATGGAGTATATGCTAGGGCACTACATGTATTGCAACACTCTATGGTATGATGTTGACTACGTCATTTTTCTTAATAATGTTGTGGATGTGTTCCACTGGATCTTCGGTTGCATCAGCATTCACGAGGGTTGCATATATGTTTACAATTCCCTGCGTACTCCTACTTTTGTTGCTGTGTCAATGGAGGCAGTTCAAGATTATTCCACCATTTGTCATTTTTATCTCGAGATGATTAGATTTTACGAATCGAAAGTTGACCGAAAGGATAGATATAGGAATGAGTTACTCAAGGTGCAAGTGGTTGATAATCTACCAGAGCACGATGAGTGTGATTGTGGAATGTTCATATTTTATTTTGCTGAATGTTTTGCCACTGGAAAAGAAATTTCACCTATTTTTGATGTGGTGAGCTATAGGAAAAGGGTGGCTGTTAATTTATACTTGCATGGTAGAATGAAGCAGAATAAAAACACCAAGAATGACGATGAAAGATTAGGTCATTCAATGTTGACTATAGGATCCAATCATAGTGGGTCTTAAAGAAGTGAAGAATGGAAGAAGCTAGGTTGTCATATCTATAATCACAGTTTTTCAAGGACAATGTGTAGTACCATTTTTGATATTTCAGATATGTATCATTTAAACACGATTATGGTTCATTTATAACAATCTCAACTATTTTTCATTTAAATTTTATCAGTTTATTTTGTCTTCTGGGGCAGATTGTTTTATTTTTGAATCATCTATGAATAATGTTATTCATATGTGAACTTTGTTATACTGATTTTATTAAAAAATGATACAAGCGATCAATTCTGATGCACTGATCTCAGTTTTATACACACATTATTCTTAAGTTAAACATATTTTATTCGTCTTATATACATGGATTATTCACATGGTATACCTAAGTTATACCATTATTTACGCATTATTCACGCAATTGAACGATTAAATATTATACACGCATTATTTATGTAGTATACTTCGATTATATCACTATTTACTTATTATTTGTAAGGTACATTAACCAAACGAAAATATTTATACCTGTATTATTCGGTCGTAATACCTACATTATTCTATTATTCAAGAATTATTCTCATTTGTTATAAATATATTATTCTACTATTATTTGCGCGATATTCATTTGTATCAATTGGATTATTCATGCTTTATTTATATGTTATACTTATATTATACATATATTTATGTATCATTTAGGCAATTGAAAGATTTTTTTTATACACGTATTATTCATATAGTATACCTAGGTTATACTATTAATCATTCACGCATTTTTCGTAAGGTATATTGACCAATAGAACAATTTTTATATGTGTATTATTCGAATCGTTATCGCTATATGTTTATAGGTAAATTATTCAATTTGTATTCCTACATTATACCATATTTCATGGGTTATATATACAATTATTCACGCATTATTCGATCGTTATCCCTAGATTTTTATACACATATTATTCAATCTTTATCCCTATATTATACTACATTTTACGGGTTATATATATCATTATACATGCATTATTCAATCGTTATCGCTATATGTTTATATGCGCATTATTCGATTTTTATCCCTATATTATACCACATTTCATGGGTTATATATATAATTATTCATGCATTATTCGATCGTTATCGCCAGATTTTTATACGTGCATTAATGGATCTTTATCCCTACATTATATAACATTTCACTAGTTATTTATACTATTATTCACGCATTATTTAATCGTTATCGCTAAATTTTTATACACGCATTATTCGATATTTATTCCCACGTTATACTACATTTTACTGGTTATATGTACACCATCATTCACGAATTAATTATTCAATTGTTATCGCTAAATTTTTATATGGATATTATTCAATATTTATTCCTATATTATACCACATTTCACGTGTTATATATACCATATAAATTATTCACATAATATTCGATCCAAATCTCTACATTTTTATACGTGCATTATTCTAACGTTATACCTATATTATACCACTATTCACGAGTGATATATTATTCACACATTATTCTATCGCTATCCCTATATCTTTATATGCACATTATTCGATCGTTATGTCTTATTATACTACCATTCACTAGTTATACTATTATTCACACATTAGTGGTATTATATAGGTATAACATATGAATAACGTATGTATATATATATATATATATATGTATAACGTAATACGTTTACAACAGTCAAATAAAATATTATTATAGACGGCTATAGACAATGTTCACGAATGAATGTTGTAATAACTTACGTTCTTTTAACAACAGTTGACTAACGAACGTTGTAGAAAGTGTCATTCGACAAGGAGCAACTACGATTGTTGTAATAACATAGAACAACATTCGTCTACTCGTTGTAATGACCTTTTCAACAACATTCTCATGGTGAACGTAGTTGTACACATTTTACATAAGAGATTTTACAACATACATTCTATGAACGTTGTTATTTATCTTTTATTAGAACGATCGTTGATGCATCTTGTCGAATTAACATTGTTGTATCATCAATTTCTTGTAGTGATTAGTTAATCTCCAAACATGTTATTCTTCTTATTCTCCACTTTTCAACAACACGAAGAACTCTCCAAATTTATTGAGAATTGAGGGAGTTATTTGTTTGCAAAATTGATGAAGAAGAAAGAAAATTTCAACCGTTGCTGAGAATAAAAATGAAGAGATGATGCATGGCTTGAGTCTTACGATTTTACAGCAATGTTTGGATTATCAGCTCACTCTCTTATGCGACCTCTTAGCTCATGCAAAATTGAGAGTGCTTGTACTTGCTTGCATTGACTTGTAAGTTTATAGCATTGTTTGGATTATTAACTCTCACTCTCTCATTCCACCTCGTAGCTCATACTAAATTGCAAGGGCCAGCACCCACTTACATGCTTTTGTGCCATTTTTATCCTCATTTTAATGCTCCATCGTTCACTAAAATACCACACGACTCCCATCTAATTTAAATCAATCGGTATTTATGTATTTTATCAAATACATACACATGAAATTAAAATCTACAGTCATTACTTTTTTCAAGTTTTTTTTTTTTTGAACGAGTCAAGAAAAAAAAATTAATTTAGTATCTCATAAAATTTAATAAAAATTACAAATTTAAAAACGTTTGAATATAAATAAATAAAAATTTTTACAATTTTGGGGCCCCAAAAATTAGGAGTGTGAGGCCATCACCCTGTGGGCCGCACCCTAGGACTGACTTTGATAGTATGTATAAGAAGAAAAGAATATTTGAAGGATGACCTTCTTATGTATTGTAATATTCATTTCATAATTGATTTCTCTATCAATAGAAAGTAGGCATTAGGGCAACGCCAACCTATCCCTCCAATTTTAGAGGGACCACTCCTCTATATTGGGCTTCACTCTCCTTCAAACTCTAACTCATCTCCAGGCCATCCTTTTATATTTACATTATTCCTTCCTCTAAAAAAAGCATATTATGAGAATATTCTTTTCTAATTTTATTTTATATTCATTTACATTATTTTCTTTAAAATAAAGATTTCTACATATGTATTTTATTATTTTGTTATATCTATAAGTAAGTAAATAATAAATAATTTTTATATTTTAAATTAAAGAAAATTTGCATTATAAAATTATTATTAATACATAAAAATTATTAATATACATTTAATTATCAAAAATTATAAATCATTAATTATATTTAAAATGTTACAAAATATAACATAAAAATTAACCTCATAAAATTAATTGCTGAAAATATTACATTTTAATATATGATATATGATAAAGTTAAAATTAATATAAGTTTTTAATATATGATAAAGTTAAATTTTACATAAGTTTTTAATATGATAAAGTTAGATTTACATTATTTAATTAACTTAATAGATATTAAAAAAGAAAAAAATTAAATTTTTATTTTTAATATGATAAAGTTAAATTTAATATAAGTTTTTAATATGATACAGTTAAATTTACATTATTTAATTAACTTAAAATAGATATTAAAAAATAAAAAAAGTTACTTTTTTTAAATTCAAATAACCAAAATTATAAAAATCTAAAATAAAATAAAAATTAAAAAAATAATACGGGGGAGGTGTGGCCCCCTCTCTGCCAAAGCTAGGTGGTGCTACAGTGCCCCTGCATCTCTAATGAGATACTGTAGCTCCTCACCTGATTTGATGGAGAGATTGAAGTGGATTAGAATTGCTCTTAGTGGTCAAATACTCTAAATTGCATGTTTGATTGCTGGATAGATTATTTAAATAATCCTGCTGCATCTTAAATTCATTAATACAAGATCCCTTTCATTTTAATTTTCTTAAAAATATTTGCTAACAAAGATCTGATTAATTGACTTTCTCTTTTGGTGGCTCCATTTGCTTTTTTTTTTTTTCCGAAGAAAAATAAGTTCAAAGAGAGAAGCAAACACATCTTGAGTAGACACAACATATGACAATGCATTCAAAATATTCTCTCTTTCCTTTTTTTTTTTTTTTTTTTTCATGTAAAGCACAGGCAACACCGAGAAGCTCAGTTTACGAAAAAAAACATCTGGCGATGGACCACTTCCAAATGTTCAATCATGGTAAATCTAGCTACTTCTACATGTACATATAGATGTTATCACAACATTCTCAAGATCTATAAGCGACAAAGGCTGACAGAGCTCCGTTTATACCGAAGAAGGTGGAAATATGAAAAGTTCTAGGAAAATGTAATAAGCATTTAAAAATCTCATCAATCTCACTTGAATTACGTATTTCAAATCTGAACCATACAAGTGTTCAGTCACTCTTGTTGAAAGTATATAGCATCAAAGCCCAATCAATCTTAAAAGCATAAGTATCTATTATTGTACCTAGTTAGATATAGGATCAAATGATCACCACAACATCCTGAACATACAAATACATATGTATATGGGGACAAAGGCAGAGCAAGATTCGTACTCTTTGTGTGGTACATATTCGTATAAATACGATTCCAGACACTTGGTGATTAGAACTTACCAGATAGATCTTTCCGTCAAAACAAGTATCTTACGTAACATATCTTCCTCTTTTGTGTACTCTCTCAAGGAAAGCACAGTGTCCCCAACAACGCAAAATATTCTTCATTTCTCTACCATAAATGTACCATCTTAACATAACTCGCTTTACTTTCTAATAACAACTTAAATAACAACTGAATATCTTTCAAAATAATACAGAAAAATTTAATATAAACTTTATTTTTAACATTTAAATAATAATTATAAGATATAGTATAGTATTTAATATTTAAAATAAAATTTATGTAATATGTGTTATATTGTGCGCATGATTATTTATAATTTGTTTTTATATTTTTTATATTATATTATATGGTACCCAAAAAGGAATTCCGTACTGCAAGGCTAGAAAAGGCTAGAAATATCTACCATAGATATTGGATTGAATCCTATTCTTTCCACGCCAGATCTAGCTGGCTTCTAATGTAGAGTGGTTGACGCTTGTGGACTACATCAGTGATAACGAACAGCTCAATAATTATGCGTTTACCTTACTCATTTTCGTGTTATTTGTTAGTGGATTGATGAGCTGCAAATTTGCCAAACTTCCACTCAATATTTATATTTTACCTTACCCATGCAATTTGCATTGTGAGATATCAGGCCATCGATCCTTCTCGTTTTGCCATAAATAGCTCCACATACAATGTACCTTGTGACTTTTGTCTGTAGAAAGTTTCTGTTGCTGATTACGCAACCCTTCACTTAGAGCATAAGTCAAGAAAATGACAAGAAATTAAGAATAATATTTAAGACAAGTCTATTATTTGCTAACAAGGAATGATACAACTAGTACATTAGTATGAGTTGGGATCTTTTTTATATATATATATAATAATGTCAATGCTATGTATGTTAAATGTTAAACAAAAATATTGTTACATGAACATTATAATCATTGAATCTCAAAAGTCTAAATATTTTTTTATTGCAATGTGTCTGCTATTGAAACATGTATTTTGTAATTAAATTTGTGTATGGCATGCAGTTTATATTTGATATACATAACTTCATTGTACACAGCGGAAGCAAAAGCTAATCAAAGAAAATGCGCACACTAAATAATCAAGAACTCTAATGAATGCAAACCAAATAAAAGCAAGAACACACAGATTTGACGTGGTTCAACATATCACCTACGTCTATATGGAGATGAGAGACGATCCATTATGAGAGAATACAAATAGGTTATACCTAAATTTTCTTACATAAAAGTACTCTTACATAAAATTCAATTTCTCACTTTTACATTTTAGGTACCCCAATAAGGGTTTATATAATAGGGTAACCCTAGATAGTTTCCAAATACAAACTAATTAAGTTAATAATAATTGAGAAATTAATACAAAGAAACTATTTCTAACTAGAATTTTATATTATAATATCTAATAATCTCTACCTTGGCGAGAATTACTTGAATTCGACGTATCACCTACGACCACAAGGAGATAAGAAATAATTCATTATGAGAAAATGCAAATAGGTTCTACCCAAATTCTTTCACATAAAAGTGTTATTACACAAAACTCAATTTCTCACTTTTACTTCTCATATATCCTAATAGAGGTTTATATAAGACGGTAGCCCTAAAATAGTTTCTAAATACAAAACTATCTAAGTTGTTAACATCAACTAAGAAATTAATACAAAGGAAATTGTTTCTAATTAGATTTTTATATTATAATATCTAACAATCTCTACCTTGGCTAGAACTTCTACAATCATATCAACACATTCTAATCTCTATGTATGTGCAAAGGTGCTTATCTGAGAATAACATCCTTATAAGTGATAAACATATTACTTAAGTCATCTATAACAATTGGGTACACATATGCTACTGTATTAGCAAAATTTACAGATTTTCAATTTCTTCGTCCCTTTGCCAAAATCGATTTCAATTGTTGTTTGGACTCTCATGCAAGATCCTTATCAGTCGTGTCAGCTCCACCTAAAACTGTATTTCCTTGCAAAAAATACAAGTTATTCTTCTAAATATTCCTTCATCGCCACCAATGCACCTCGCACAATATTCAAAACACTTACTTTAATGGTAGGCTTGAAACCCTTTTATTTAACTGTACCCACAGAGATGATATTTTTCTTTAAATTTGGTATATAACATGCTTCAATTAAATGTCTGATTGTTCTATCATGCAATTTCAACTTGATTGTATCCATCCCTCTAATTTTACTGACACTGTCATTATCCATAAAATTGTACCATCATCACCCTCTTCAAAATTGAAGAACCAATTTTTGTTTGGACACATATGATAAGTACAACTTGAATCTAAAATCTATTAATTAGATCGATTTGCTAATAATAAACAAGTCAGAACATACTAAGAATTAGAATCTTTTTCAACGTATGCAATATTCATACTTGCATTGTTTTTCTTCTTAATATTCGGACAATTCTTCTTTTAATGCCTTATCTGATGACAAAATGCGCAGTCATCTTTTGCCAATGTTCTTCTTTTTAAAGATTTTTTTTTCCTTGATCGCAATCAACCAAATTGATTTTCTTCAGATCTATCCGTTGCAACTAGACCCTCTAATTGATAATCATTAACTAGAGTCATCTTTATTATTTCATTTAAAAGGAGTGTAGTTGTACCATCATCAAAGTTTAAAGTCTCCTTTTCATAAACCAAAGTAGTGGCCAAGTGTTTATATGACTCGGGAAGTAAACAAATAAGGAGTAGAGCTTTATCTTCATCTTTAATCTTCTCACCAATATTTAATAGATCTGCAATGCTTTTGTTCAATTCATTGATGTGTTCATTCATAGCTGTACCTTCTTTCATATAAAACACGTACAACTTCTTCATATACAACTTATTTGTAAGTGACTTTGTCATATATTTATCTTTTAACTTAAAGTAGATCGATGCTATAGAATTCTCATGCTTCACGCTATTTGAATCTCCTTCGTTAAACATAGTCTAATTGCATTGCATGTCTACAGATCAAACTCTTCCCAATATATCTACATTAGACATATTTGCTGGTCTTCCTTTTTGACTCATCAAAGCCTTATGTAATTTTCGCTGTATCAAGATGTCTCAGACTTACATTTGTTACATGCCAAAATCGTTCATACCATTAAATTTCTCAATTCAAATTTTGCATTCAAAACACCCACACTTGTTATGTTAATAATCAAATTTGATCACTGAGTAGATCTCATAACTACGAACCTACTGCAAAAGACGGAACTGAAATCTGACTTCAAATGACTCCAATGTCGAAAAAAACACTTTCGCATATAAACTTGAATCTTCAAGCCGTGCCTCAAAGACAAAATAAGCGCTGGTGTGAGAGTTATCACGTAACATGAAGAACAAAACTACTTCTTTGACTTTTTCACACTTAACCCCACGAAAACCAAACAAGAAAGTGATCTTTCAACTTGTTTAGTGGCATAAAGTACAAAAAATTTGTCTTTTTCCTCCTTAAATAGGTTTGAAATTTTAAATAAGGAAAAGTAATCACCTTCTCCTTTGTTTCTTTCCTTCCTTGATGCTATAAAAAAAATATTCACCAACACTCTTTTATGTTAAAAATCGGCCACATGAGATATAATCATAAACTACATAATTTTTGTCTCTATGAACAATTTATTGTGTACAGTGGAAGTGAAAGTCTATTCAAGCAAGTGCACACATTAAATAATCAACAATTTAAATGAATGCAAACCAACTCAAATGCAAGAACATCCAAATTTAACGTGGCTATGTCCATAGGAGATGAGATATAATTTACTATAAGAGAATGCAAATAGGTTACAACTTATAATCAAATCTACCCAATTTCTCTCACATAAAAGTGCTTTCACATAAAAGTATTCTCATACAACACTCAAATTTTCACTTTTACTTCTCACATACCCAAATAAGGGTTTATATAAGAAAAAAGTTCTAAATAGTTTTTAATTCTTAATTAGTTTTTAAATACAAAACTAACTAAATTGTTAACATTTAGTAGGAAACAAATATAAAGGAAATTGTATCTAAATAAAATTTCATATTAAATGGTTTAGAGCTACCTAATATCTAACAAAGTTGACAAATAGAATCTTTATTTTTATTTATTTATTTATTTTGGTTGAAGTAGGGAGGGTTTTATAGCTTTTTAGTTTTGATGTATGATAAATGGCTGAAGATGATTCAAGGAAGTCATGCGCAAACATATGAAGATAGTTTATTAGCTGTTGACGTCAGAAACAATGGGTGTCTTGAGACGCCAATTGACTACTATTTATAATCAATGGGTTACTTAATTTAATTGTACCATTATCTTTTTTCTTTTCTTTTCTTTTCTCTTTTTTTGGGTTTTTTTTTTTTTTTTTTTTTTGGGGTAACGTTATATGTAAGATTTTTTAGTGTTAGTACTAATTCTAATTTTTGTCACATATTTTTAGAAAATAAATATATTTGGGATGCATTGCAACATATCCTGAATCTTTTAAGGAAAATTAGTTATGTTCAGAAAAAGTACAAAATACTTAATTATTTTGGCTTTTTTTTTTAATATGATAAGATTTGTGTGGCATTGGCCTTATGGCACGACGAAACCTTCGATTTTAAGGACTTGACATGAGAAAATTAAACATTAAATGGATGTAATATCATTTATTAATATTTGATCTCGAAGTTGACAACATATTGACCCGGAATTAACTTCCTTCATGATCATCATCGCCATCAACTTTTTGACATTTGTAAAAGAAAAAGAAAAAAAAAAGAACAAATAAACAGAACTTAAATTCGCTCTTCACTGCCATACGATCATTTTCGGAGCACCTAGTGTGCTGAATTGTGCTATCATATGATCTCATTTTTCAACGCTAATACTATTAACAACAGTTAGCTGAGTGTGCTTTTCTCCATCGGTATTCTTCTCAAGCTTTTCTCCATCACTATTCTTCTCCAAATCGATCTTCTCAGGCTTTTCTGCAACCTTGTTCTTGGAATACATGCAATAGACCACAAGCTGCAATATGCCAAGCGGGCAAGCCACAAGATTTGGGGACTGCAAAATTAATTAAATTAAAATTCAATCAATTAAGGCATATTTATACACAATACTTGTTGCTGATCAGCGAAATAATTTAATAATAAATTACCAAAAGAATAATTTAAGAGAAATAATTTTTTATTCAACATTATTTATATACTAACCGCAAGGAAGAGATCATGGCTCAATAATCCGTACAACAACCACAGCAAACTCGCTAGGAATGAGAAGAAAGATAAGTAGAATGGCATGTATTCCACACTCTTTGTCTTGATAACTTTTTTCTGGGAAAAAAAAAAAGAAAAGAAAGAAAAGATTGAAGAATACTATATATTAAATTAAGATTCTTCACACTTCACAAAAAATATATCATATAGAAATAGTGCAGGAAACGCTTACTAAATCGACAACATGGGCATTTTAGTTCAAAAGTAGTAAGAATATAGTGAGTGTTTGCTAGCCCAGAAGAAATATAGGAGACTTTGGAAAAGACTCCTTATGTCCTTACTGATAATTTTAATAGTCTTACCAAATTCCCTTAACGTGGGAGGTCATACTGATTGGCCTTATTCTTCAAGGGCAAAAGTATAACACCTTTTCTTCTATTGGGAAAGAATGACTGGGACCCCAAAAGTATTTCACCAAAAAACTAAATATACGAGAGAGGGAGATAATGAATTACATTTTTTTAGCATGGCATCGCTCACAAACTTAAGATGAATTATTGGTACATATCTCAAAATTATATTTTCATCTATTCATGTTTGATTTAACTAATTATGCCAGGAATACTAGAGCTTAGTTTCTAAAAATAAATTGGCAGAAATAAAGAACTTACCACAGCCAGCAACGGTGAACCATACATTGCTACAGAGGCAACTAGTCCTGCAGTTCCAACGAGCATCTTGCGATGACGGTGATCGTGTACTCTTAATGCTGAAACCAGTGCAATGATGATGAACGCCGAGAGCGTTGGCAACAACATGAGAGAGATCGTCTTCTGCAACCAATAATTTCAATACTAATTATCAGCATGAATCTATTTATCATTTCCTTGAGGTGGCAGTTCATGCGTGCATGTATGTATATTTGAGCACAAATATTTAGCTTGAATTATCATATAAAAATACAAAATTAACTTTGGGTTATTAGATTTTTTATTTATTTATTTATTTTATTTTATTTTTTTTGTAAATGAGTGATTTGTCTCTTGATGTGTGTATTCATTCATCCACTGTAATAATTTCAACACTATACTTTATATTATTCCTGCAAAGAGGAATATAGAATAAAGAAGGGAAACTAATATCACACCATATTAGCATACATGTACACAAAGATAAATATAAATATGAGAATGTGCATGAATATCAGATGGGCCGATCTAAGAACACTTGCATATGAGCATGTCCATACACATTTAGGTACATGAGCAAAGATTATTTTATACATAGATATGTACCTTTCTCTTTGGTGAGGCAAACCAAAAATATGTCAAAATGAAGGAAGTCTCAAGCAATATTCCGATGCCATTGATTGTGAATACAGGCATGTTTTCCCACTTGTTGCTCACCACAGGCGACCCATACCATGTGTACACAAGGCAGCTCAGTTGAGCAAGAATGTAAGGAACACAGGAGAAGTCTTCGGTGCTTCCTTTCTTTATGATCCTTTTAAAAGTTAATCTGAGAGGGAAGAAATGTGAAATGAGATTAAGTTACCATTTCAAGTAGTTTGAACAACAAACTTGAAACCTAGTTCATTCAACAGTTAAAACAGATGTAAAAAGGAAGTTACATTGGTGCTGCATATAGAAGGAAGGAAGCTGCATTTCCTGCAATGATCAACGCATAACAAAATGATAAACCATTAGTCCTTCTACATACTACAATTTACATAAAGAACTATAAGAAACCAAAACTAGCTTACCAAGTATTCCCACAGCAAAACGAATGGCACTAGACATGTTTTTTTTTTTTTTGGTCGAAAATGAACAAGGTACAAGAGGACCTTCAATTCTCTCTACTGAAGAATATTGTCTTGTTATGTTTCGCTTGTTTAGCTGAAGATGAAGAGAGGGGGTTTAAATAGAGCTCCGAAGTTACGATGTGTGACTCAACTTGTCGTGTAACTCGTACTAAACTGGTGGAAGGCAAAGCCTTGAGTTGGGACTAGGAATATTGTGTGCGACCGCTGCCATGCATCAAAAACAACATGACCAGCCACTTGCACATAGCAAGCTATTTATTTTTTTCATTAAATTAATAATATTTCTCACACACAATAAAGAGAAGCTTCTTGTCTTCTTCCTCCGCATCCATATATATATATATATATTTGTAAATATATAATTGATTTAATGAATTGAATTTAGTTTTTGTACATAGGTAACAGCAGGCAAATAGCATATGTTCTTGCTATAAATTGCATGGTGGCAAATGTGACATATTGTGCAAATATTTCTTTTTTCATCAACTTGAACAGCGGATTTATTCAAAGTTTTTGTTCCATTTACCCAAAATTTTCTTCTTAGGACAGAAACCCGTGGTGTGTCAATGTTTTTAATTAATTAGAAAGAGGAATCCAAATATATTCCAAGAGGTAAAAATTCTGATGCTGCTATGTATACTGTTACTAGAAGAGAGAACAAAGTAACATTATTGTATTGTAGCTATTGCTGAAGTGGGTTTTTTGGAAAATGAAAAAGAGGTAGCCCACGTGCTTAAAAAACGAAGAAAACAAAGAAAACGAAAAAAATGAATAAAGAAAAACCAGAAAAAAAATTCCATTATTTTTGTATGCTGTGGACAGTAGAGAGAGATGAACTCAAGTGGAATAAGTGGAGATTTCTTTTATGGGGTCTGATTTAAAAGTTGCAGATTCTGATTAGGAAGCCATTTGCAAAGAGAAAGGTGGCTTTCAGCGTTATATTATATTCTTTTTTTTTTTTCAAGTGTTTATGTCTCCATTCACTCTCCACTCTCCTCCTATACTGTGTGTTACCCTACAAATTTATTTAATTTTTTTTAAAATTGTATTATTATTACCAATATCTTTATTATAATTTTCCTTTAACTACACAGATAAATTAAAGAGAAAGAAAATGCAAGAATAATTATTGTAATTGTAATTACATTTTTTTTTTATATTTAAAACACTTATAACTACAATCGATAGATAATGCAAATCTTGAAATGTATAATCCATTTTTAACACCCTCTAATAAAAATGTCTAACCTATAGTTATTGTTCGCGTGCTTCGATGCCTCTTGTGTTTACTGGATACATCCTTGCTGTAACTGACTCAACCTTGCATGTCAAATTCTATCTTTTTACACGGCTTTTCTCCAGTAGGGTCGGCTACTCTGACCATTCATTTGTTGGCCATGTTCCTTCCCCTTGCGACATTAATCTCACCAGCTTTGGGTGGCTTATGGAGCTGGCAGCAAAACTAATTGTCCGCGTCAAACTAAGGCAGTAGTTTTAATAGATCAAATAATAACTAGCATCCCATGCGCACACCAATCTTCATATAATTATAAACATGTCTTGCATGTACCAGAACATGTTAGATTAGGACGGCCAAAAATGTCTATAAATGTAATGTAGAATAAATGTTTTAAAATGTGTTTTGAGGACGTTTAATTAATTTCTTTAAGAACAATACTATATAAATTTTATTTTAAACATAAAATATTATAATATAAACTTTTAACTATTAGATAAATAACCACCTATCCTGAAGTATATATCTAAAAATATAAATACACATCACATCATAAATTATAACATTTATTATTTAAAATGAGATTTATATAACTTTTTTAACCTGAACTACAACACCTTATTTCTAGTGAATTACATTTGAAATCAAACAGTAATAAATAATTATCTAAAACTAAATTTAAAATAGTAGAATAAGATTGTAAAGTCCATAAAAGAATATGTTTTTGTATATATATTTGAATTCGCAAGAAATGCTAATGACCAAGGCACCATCAAAGCACAAAAATCTTGGATGATACTTGAGGTCAGAGCATTAGCATAGAGAGTGGGGGGCATGCGTATGAGTAATATAGTTTTATATAAGACCATTGTGTTGGAAGAATATGGGGTATATTAATTTCTTTAAATTTTATAGAATTTGATGACAAGAAGCTTACGTGCATACCAATCAGGTACTATGTCTTTTTGTATTATAATGAATTAATTATATATTTTGTGCTTGTTTTGACCCCCTAGAAGCTTTTAGACATTTTTATACTTCGAGGTTTGGGCGGTCAGAGGCTTTATTTGACTAGCAAGTTGTCTCTGTGAGGTACAGCATGTGTACGTTGCAAGTGATAGTCATTGCCAGCTACAAATGTGTGCCCCGGCGTGCCTAACATATTTTTATAATAATTTGAATGCAAATGAAGAGTTGTACGTGAAACACATTTTTTTTTAATTAGGAGGAATTAAAATTGCATATTACGTGCCATATATTTGATTAAATACAAATTATTGAAGTGATTTCTATTAAAATTCCACGGTATTATTGAATTTAGACTGAACATTTTCTATAAATGTGCAGTATGCCTTATGGGATAAAAATTTAAATACAAATGAAGAGTTGAACGTGAAACATACATTTTCTACTTGAAACATAACGTGTTATTTGATTTAGTACATAATTATTGAAGAGTTTTCTTATTAAAATGGTATGATGTTTTTGAGTTTATGTTCAACATTTTCAATTATATTATTTGGTACTACTATAGCCAGGTGAACATGGGAAGCAAATGAAATGAAAATAATTAGATTTAATATTGTACTATATTCATCATGTACTTTACATGCTACACATCTTAATTAGCTATGCATGTAACATACAATCTAGATATGTACATAATATATATATATAT
>JAJIYU010006983.1:0-19773 GCA_030144865.1 Tinospora cordifolia | reverse complement strand
TCGATCAACTTGTTTTCTTCAAATTGAAAGAAGAACTTCTCACAAGAGAAAATGGGAGATGCCAAGAAGAAGGCTTAGAAAAATAAGAGGAGCATTCAACTCTTATTTTTTTGGGATGAATGAATTTGAGGGCCTAGGGGGGTTTATATAGTATTAATGGGTATACCCCCTATGTGTCGACTTCTAACTACCATATAATTTCTTAGGGTCCACGAGGGTACAAATAATACACATATCTGTATTCTACTCGTAAATCTTAATACAATGATATATATATATGTATATATATAGCTTCATTCCTAGGGAAATATACCTAATTCTGGGTCGCACAATAAATTAATGCCTTGTATTAAAAATTAAACTAAGAAAATTTTAAATTACGAATTCTATAACAATTTTGAATTGAAAAGTGGTAAAAGTAAATTACATAAAGTGTCAAATTTTCAAAAGTGTGCGACTTCTCTTTTCTTCTTTTCTTCTTTTTTCCTTTCTTTTTCTTTTCTTTTTTTTTTCTTTTTTCTTTTTCTCTTCCTTTTTTTTTCCTCTTTTTCTCTCTTTCTCTCTTCTTGGATGGAAACCTTGAGTGGAATGAAATGTAAGGAAATTGAATGAGAAATGAGAAAATAAGAGGGGGGCATATTTATAGCGTTTAAGGTGAGTTACCACAACATTTAATACATAATTAGTCAACAATGGTGGCTTTACTTATCCATTCAAGTCATTGAATTATTATCAAATTAATCAATAAAATTTTTCATTTTGATTTATCCAACATGACTCATCTACTTTATCCTCTTATTTATATTTTCATTAATTATAATTTTTTTTGATTATCCAACTAAGCACATTTATATATAATAATAATCATCATATATATACTTTTCCATTTAATGTAAATATATCCTTTACTATATATATTCATATATAACTATATATATACATATATATATACTTCCACTTGTCACTATATATTTCCTTTGTCATTTTCATTTCCATTTTTTTTCAACTTAACTTCCACTTAATACATTTAGTTATTTATATTTTTGCATTATCCAACAAATAATCCTTTATCTCACCATATTAACACTATTCAATTTGAATAAAAAAAATTTCTCCCCTACACTATTTATGCATTTTTAAATAATTAATTTATCTCATTGTTAATTTTTTTCACAACCCACTTTATCCATTAAATAATTATTTCATTATATATTTTAATACCCACATTAATTAGTTTCATATATGAAAGTCAAGTATTTTCATTTAATTCACACATTAAATTATGCAATACCCATAAAATCATGTATTTTCATTTATAATTCACTAAGTAATACACTGTGACGACCCATAATTTGATATACAAAAATTATCGGGTCTAATATATGAATTTTTCTCAATTTTTCAAAATTTTGAATTATTTATTGGAAAATATTAGAATAATGGGAAAAAAATACAATTTTGAAGGAAAATACATGAAATCATAAGAAAAATGTAATTTCTTGAGGAAAATAATTTTGGGGATTAATTGCTGAATTTTCGGAATAATTATGAAATATTTTGAGTAATTAATGAAATTTTTGGATGAAAATGTAAATTTTGGGTAATTATTCAATTTTGGAGTAATTAATTATTTAATGATAAAAATTGATGTGTAATTAGAAGATTTGATAAAAAGATGATTTATTAGTGATTTTAACATTTTTAGAAAAAAAAAATGATGAAAAACCGAGTATATATAGGTATATATATACATTAAATACAAAAAAATAATAAAAAAATAAAAATTAGAACATGGGCAGCCCAGGCACATGGGCCTGGACTGCCCAAGCCCGTGTGGGCTGGGCTGGGTGCACAAGCCCAGCCCACCACCACCAATTCCCCCTTCCTTCTCTTTCCTCCTAATTTCAAACTAGAAAAAAACCAGATTTTGTTTTGATTTTTGCCCATAGTTTTAACTCATGGTATTGGCCAATAATGCATCCCTAAACATCTCTCCTTGTTTTCTGGTACATTGAGCCACCAACCAAGCAATTTACAGCCAGATATGATGGTCAAAAGAGGTTGAATGATCATTCAAACCCCACCATCAACACATAGTTGCAGAAAAACAGTTTTGAACACCCTACTTTCAACCCTTGTACCTCCCTCATCCCACCTTAGATTTGCACGTTCTTATAGTCATTAGAAAGCTTAGACTACCCTCTTCAAGATTGTGCAAACTATTTGACAAAAACATTGTCCGGTTGAGACGAAAATCACCACGAAGATCGGTTGTTCGTCACGGATGAACCCAGAAAATTGGAACCATTGCGTTCGTGCAGATTTGCAAGGCTGATATCTCATTCATCCGAACTCCAATCTTGAGGTACTATAGCTCGTTTTAAAGCTTATAATGTCTACTTAAACTTTCATTTTATAAGAAACACCAACTGACCTCTTGAAATGTGTCAAACATGGTGTCGAATATGGGCTGTTGATCACTGCAAAACCCAGAAAAATCAAACCATCGAGTTCGTCCAGTTTTACGAGGCTGATATCTCATTCATCCGAACTCCGATTTTAAGGTAATATGGCTCTTTGCAAAGCTTGTGATGTCTACTTCATTTTCTATTTTACGAAGAATGACAAATGAACATTGGAAAGATGTCAAAAATGACGTCGAAGTAGGCTATCGGACATGATAATCCAATACTTAGAAATATTTTTTAAAGATCTGCAGAAATTCTGTGATTTTGTGCTGTCGGTTAGCAATTTTTAAAAATACTTAGAGATGTCGGATTTGCTGGAAATTTGGAGGATACATTCCCGAAACAACTGAAAATGTTGTGTAAATATTTGGTTACAAATGGATAAGTCTAAGGGGGTCAAATGAGTTATCGCTTGACTGCCTATCAAATGCAATCCAAAAAACTACAATTTCCTGATATCACCATTAGAAAACATAATAAACAGGGTCTACAATTCATGAAATAAAATTCTAGAGATCAATTAGAAAGTGTAGATAATAACTAGAAACTATTGCCCAAATCCGATATACGGATTGATAGCAGAAAAATGGTGAAGGCCTGCTGCGCAGTTAGAGCAAATAGGACTAGATTTGAGCATCTTTATGATTCCACTCAAAAACCATAGAAAATGAGATTAGCAAATTGTAACAAACTTTCTAGGGAATATTTGGATGATTTAGATCAAATCTGAAAATTTTCATACAAATCCAACGGTCGGATTCATCACAGGAAATTCGGGAACGCCACTCTATAGATAGAAAGGAAAATCCAGAATTGAAGGTTTATGTTATTTCAGTTGAAAAACATATCAAATGACATCAAAAAATAGAAATATAAAATTCTAGTGAATATTTGAAGGGTTTAAATAAAATCTGGAAAGTTTTGCGTAAATCCAACGGTTGAATTGATCTCAGACAAATTGACAAATTTACTGCGCAAATTAGACTAAGAGGCTTAAGATTGAGTAAGTGTTGAAAAATTGGGAACTTTGACCCAATTGACTTGATTTTGACCAAATTGACCCAGATTGACCGATGTTGACTAATTCTGACTAGGTTGACCGAGCTTGACCAAGTTTGACCAAGTTTGACCGGTTGACCAGGTTTGACCGACTCGATTTCGAATTGACCGAGATCGACTAGGAATAGTAGGACCGAATTAAGCAATGTTTCATGAGGAACTGAAATCTAGTTAATATAATGCAGATTTGAACGTATATCGCGGGACTGGGCCGAGTGTCGAGGGGACATTAGTGCACGGGACCCGAGGTGAGTAGTTTGACTTAGTTGTTATCTTAACTGTATTCCTTGCATGAAAAATGATTGAAATTGTCATCGATTGAATGGTTTCATATGTTAGAGCTACATGGGTTGATTTGAAATATATGTAGTCCTACACAGATAGTGAGACCATAGGCTCGAGGTCCGAGCGCAGGGTTAGGGTACACGATGTGATTAGATTAGGCTCGAGGACCGAGCGATGGGGTTAGGGCATACAATCAGTGCGCCTAGCCTCAGACCCGCTCGAGCATGGCACTTGAGGACCGAGCGCAGGGTTAGGGCATTCGATGAATGCGCCTAGCCCTTGACCCGCTTGAGTGGCTAGTACTCCTGACTCTTGATCCGCTCGAGCGATGACCATAGGGTTGTATTTATGATTTAAACCCTCGTTTGGATATTATTTTGAGCTATATGTATTTAAATTACTTTTCTTTAACTGTTGCACTATTTATAACTGTTTTACTACATACCATGCTTTCAATTACTACTCATGCATACATGCACGATTTTTGGAGTGCTAGTTAGATGATATACTGGTTTTACTACTCACTGAGCCACGTTGAATATTAGGCTCACTACTCTACTAACATTTCAGGTTCCTCAGCGGCTGATAAAGGGAAAGGCGTTGTGTTAGCCTAGTCCCCGTGTGGTCCTGTATTCCCTTTTATTTCTATCGATAGGTCGGTCATTTCTTTTTTTTTGTAAGTTTGAACCTCTAAGTGTTGAACTATGTACGCCTGTACTTTTGGAACATGATAACATGTAATGTAACGTTTACTTTCGCACTTTAATAAAAGGAGGTTTAAATTACTCTGATGTGACATGGATGTCGAGGTTGGAAAGGCTTAACGCCGGTTAGGAGGACTCGACTCGATGAGTCAGTTCGTTGAGCCGTCGTGCCGGTCGGGCCGCCCTTCGGCCTTGGGAAGGGGTCCCGACATACACGACAATACATGTCGAGCCCGTTGACTCAATGTCCTAAAAATATGGGTCATTACATTATATGATCCAAAACTAGGGTAAAATTTTATTAGGAGTAAACTACACAATATATATCTCATTGTGCTCAGATCAACGAGTAGAATATAGATATATATTTTATTTGTGCCCATTTCGGCCCTAAGAATTTATATGGTAGTTGGAAATCGATATATAGGGGGTATATTTATTAACACTAAAATTTTAGTTTGCAGGTATTGAAATGTTCAGAATGTAGTTCTAAACTCAATGACACTAAAATTAAGATTTTTGGAAGTCAATTGATATATTAAATTTACATTTTTGTGATTTTAAGATTAATTAATAAATATAGAAAAAATTTATATAGGATAATATAATGTTAAAGAATATAAAAATGTTAATGTTTTATGACATTGTGAAAAACTTATTGCAGGAAAAATGAGCAACATAGGAAATAATTAAAATTTTCTTATTTACTATATTGAATCGCCAAATTTATGAAAATGGTTGGTCACTATGTACCAAAATTGGGATACATGTCGACAATACAGATTTTTAGTATTTTTAGTCAATATTAAGGGCTTATTAGCACAAATTGACCTTGTTCACCATGTTGACCCTGCCAGTTAGACATGTCAGTGAGTATTTTGTTTAGTTAAAGTTGACTATATAAAACACAACTGACTGAATCAATTCATTGATTGACCAAGGACCATAAAGTTAGATTTGAGTCAAGTTTCATTTAGATATTAAGAAATCATGTTAGTTATGCAAGATCAAACATTAGCAAGACGTGACTAGTTATGAGAGGAGAACCAACAACTGAACATCCTTGTGAGTAGTATGTTCTAATTTATCACTTAACTTATGATTCTATTCATAATTGAAATGTATTACACGTTGAAATCCATTGCAATCTTTAAATGTTTTTTTTAAATAAGAAAATGTGCACCAAATCTCGAGGTCTAGGTGTGAGTTAGGATATTGAATGTAGTAGAACATTAAAAACGAGTGGTTGTCGTACCTGGGGGTATGTTCTGGCAAGTCTATCAATTGGGCTCCCCTATAGAGGATCTAAGGCGGCCATACATGAGGTATAAGCTGATGGATCCTTATGATATAATATGAGATATGCTTAACTGTCATGTTGTAACAACCCCGAATTTTGTGGCTTGTGTACTTTAAAAATAAAAAATTTTTGAAATATAAAATAATGTCCAAAAATCAAAATTTCAAATTAGAAATTCATCAAAAATATAAATATGTAAATAATAAGATAAAATAAATTAATATCCAACAATAGCTTGAATTAACTTGAGAAATGAAAGTTAGATTGAAAATTTTCTTGATTGACGAAAAATAGTAATTGGGAAATAAGATTTAATTGGTGATTGAAAAAAAAATTATATATATATATATATATATAAGAATTAAAATAAATAAATAATAATATTATAGATGTATATAAGCTTATAATAAAATTATAAGCAAATAAAAATGATTAGTAGTGGAAATAATTAAAAAAAGATCTAAAATTCTCAAAAAAATCTGGAAACTTGGTACTTTAACCAGAAAAAAAAAAACCTGGTTTCGGTTTGCTCGGTGCTGGTGGAAGATGATTCTAGAAAAATACAGGGGATTGAGTTTGGGCGGTGATGATAAAAAATTCTGGATGATTGAAACACTTTAAAAGTTGAACTTGCCCATTGAAGAAGAACGGAAGAAGAAGCTCTGGTCAGGGCATCCGAACCAGTGAGCAAGAAGAAGAAGAACCGAAGAAGAAAAAAGAAGAGCACCTAAAAACTACAATTTGATTTTCTGGGTTGGGGCGAGCTAGAAATCGAGATAAACAAGCTGAAAACTGAAGTTGAGGTTCAAAATTTATGGATTTAAGGATGTGAAGTTAGAGCAAAGAAGGTGAAATCTAAAGCTAGAGCTTGGATTTTGGGAATTTAGGGTTCAAAAATCCTGTTTTGGGGGTTTTATTTGTGCAACAAGGAAGAAAGAAATCTGAAATTTCTGATTCAAATCTTGAGTTGGCACGTTGCATTATAGAAGAGGAAGAAACCAAAAATCTGGGTTTGGATTTCGATGGTGCATTCGACGGAAGAGAAGAAGCAACAATTAGTTTCTTGGGCTTCTATTTTTGATTCGTGATTTTGGGCAGAAATCTGAAATTCTTGAGCCAAGATTGTGAAGTTGTTCAACGGAAAATTTGAAAAAGGAAAGAACTTCCAAAATTTTACCATCTTTGGGTTCGTCCGATCGTTGAAATAGGGGAGGTAATAGAGTAAAATTCTGGTTTTTGATTCTTTGATTGAGCTATGCGTTGTGATGATCTTGCTTGGGGATTTATGATATTTGAACAGTTTAATGTGGATTAAATTGATGGAAGAAAATTGAAATTCGGATGTATGTTTTGATCTTTAAATTTCTGGTTTCACGTTGAACAGACATGCAAAACGTTGCTCAAAATTTTCGGGTTCAAAGACGTGAATGTGAAGTTGATTTGGTTGGAAAATTGAAGCATTGTTGAAGTTGTTTGAACATATGAATGTGAACTCCAAGCGGGAAATAGAATCAAAAGGTGGGACGCTGATTTTAACTATTTATTTATTTAATTATGTCATTTTTGTGACCTTGAATAAATTTTGTTAGTACCAATTATAAAAATAATTCAACTTAAATTTAAATATTGGCAAATTTTAAAAGAGAATTTAGTATTTTAAAAAATTAAGATTTAAAAAATTTATTGATAAAATCCTAGATTAATTAAAAGTACTTTTTTTATAAAGGATGAACATCAAGAAGAATACAGAAGTTTAAAGATTTAATTATTTAATTAGTTAAATATATGACAAATAAGCCTTTAAAAAACTTTAATCGCCTATAGGAAAAAGAATAAAAATTTTAAATACTGAAAAACTAAAATTTTGCATTTAGATGTAACACCCTACAATGTTGCGGTCGTGCCACGTCGTGAGCGAACAATAGTAAATAAGTTAATCGCTCGATCGCGCTCGCACAAAGGTGCAAGTGATGTAAAAATAAAATTTATTAATTAAGCGAAAAAAATTATATAATAATAATAATATTAGTACTAGTGTGGCAAAGTTAAAATTTAGGAATAGCAAAAATAATTAAACGGTATCTATTATGACTAGTTGAAAAATAATAATAAAAAAATAAAAAATAAATAATAATAATAATAATAATAAATAATAAAATGTACAAATAAACTAGAGAATTGAAAATTTAATAATTTAACAAAATTTATAGTAAATAATCTGATATTAAACTATATTGAAGTTTTAAATAGATAAAATGATATACATGTATATATGTATATAGGGGGATAAATAATGATAAAAAAACGAAAATCTGAAGATTTCTGAAGAAGGCGCCGGAACAGGGACGTGAAACTAGAAAATTCGGGACGTTGGTTGGCTTACGAGGGAAGGCATTTGGCGGTGAGTCGGTGAGTCGAGAACAATCGTTTACGCCTATAAAAAGGGATGTTGGCTGGGAAAAAAATGAACTAAAATAGTTGGTCGTTCATGGTCACGAAGGAAGTTGTAGAGAGGAAGAAGAGGAGTAGCTGAAAGCAGTTAAGCCGAAGAATAAGACCAGAATTCAACTTGAAATTCTGGGTTGCTGCAACTAAAAGCAGAGGAGCCGAAGACGATTAGTTAGAGTTGGAAGCTAGGAATTGGGTTGCTGCTGCTGGGAACGACAGAGAGAAGAAGCCGAACAGAGAAGGTGATTGAAGAAGAAGTTGAAGACATTGGAAGCTGACTTTCTGGATTGGTTTCACGGACAACCGAAGAAGAAGAAGGGAACTGCTGGGCTAACCGTGAGCCGAGGAGGAGGAGCAAAAGGCTGAGTTGAAGGAGCGTGAGAGAGAACCGCAGCCAGGAAATAGAGGAAGTTGGAAGCTCTGTTTCTGAAATTGAAAACAGAGCAGAGAAAAAAAAAATTATGGAAGAACCGCCTGCGACTGCTACGCTGTTGCTGCATGCTGTTGCTGCAATTGAAGACGGAAGGGAATTAGATGGTAACTTGAATAACAACAGATTCTAGTGCTGCAGTTGAGGAACAAGAAGAGGACGGCATTGAAGCTGCTGGTTTTAATGGAAAGGAGCTGAGCAACCACCGTGAAGGGAGAAGACGAGCAAGGGAGGAAGTGAGGAAATTGTTGTGTTGGTTTGAACTCAAGCAATTGATGGTGCAGAGAGACTGAAACCGGGCCATCGCAAAGTTGAAGGAGAGGAACGACTGGAACACAACTTCGGTGGTGCATGCTGCTCGGTGAAGAGAGGAAACGAGATGTGATTTTAGTTACTGCAGTGACTGGTGGGCTGACCGAAATACAAGTAAGAATTTCTTTTAACTTTGAATTATGAAAGTTATACTTAAACTTACTTGGTAAATAGAAATAAAATAGGGATTATTAATATAAATCTAATGATATCATCATCAGATTAGTCCTTAAATGAGGAAAAATCAGATTGGTAATAAATTAATTAGGTATGAGTCTTAAGAAATTAAATTAAGAGTTTTACATAAATAAACATTAAATTGAAATTAGAAATTTTAAATGCTGAAAGTAATGTGTAATGTCACTTTTTAATAATCTAGAGGTAAGTGGGAAAATTTCAAATACTTTGATTGATGAAATTTTAGTAGCTTTAAATAAAAAGGAAATTAGTGTAACAAATCTCGTCATTATAATTTGAATTGAGATCATAGGAAAATCCGAATAAAATAATTTGGATTAATTAGAATAATAAAAATTTTCGGGAGTAGTGTAATACTAAGAATTTCAAGAAAGATTAAGGATTAGATCAAATAGAAGTCTTATTTTGTTCGTAATTATATAAATGATAATAATTAACTATAATAAAAAGAAGGAAAAATTATAGAACACTTAAATTATTAGGGACATAAAAAGACCCTTAAAAAATGTGCCTAATTATTAGTGAATATTAGTAGTAAGAAAATAATAGAAATATAAATGGAGAAATTATAAGCTATAATTATTGTGCAAATAAAAAGTTCTAGGACGATCGTTGCGACGAAGGAGTAGGAAATCGCCAAGAATTCAGGTGGGCGTGATTTTTTCTCTCACATGTATTATGCGGATTTAAAATTCAAGACATTTGTTTGAATAGATTCTAGGTTATTAACATTTTTAGGAAATTTGAATTGAATTGTTGGTATTGTTGAATGTTGTGTGATGACTGATTTCTTGATGATGACACGTTTTTATATGAAACTATGCTTATAGATTTCATCATTTGATCATTTACTTTACCATGCCAATGTTGGATATTATTTGTTTGGCTTGCTATGATATGAATGGTGCTTAGGTATGATTGAATCAACTATATTAAACTAAAAGAAGACGAAGGTTTATTAAGAATCCACGTACCGGTGCGATTGACGAGTCGTAAGGCGGATCGTAGGTATTCCCACCCTGAGCTGACTGTGACAGCTCGAAGTCTTTGGGAGACAATACGACGTCATGACAATTACTCTCTCTCTCTCTTGGACTGTGATACTGAGATATAATTGATTTTGGATGGTACCACCTGAGGCCTCTATGATTATGATTTGATTGTATCACAGGGAATACCGAGAGATATCTCAACCCTCTTCTGGTCTTAACTACAACCTAAAACCAAGTAAATGTGTGAAACGCCTAATGTTTGAAAGTGTTTGTAATGTTTTGGATTGGGTCTGTATAATTCCTGTGATGTGTAGGAATGATCCACTGGGCTTTCGAGCTCACCCATTATATTTTTCAGGTACATTTGGTCGTGGGGGACCTATTGACCACGCCAGAAGACCCGCACTATGATGTGGACACCTCACGGGGAGGTCGCTCGGGATAATTTACCGAAAGGTTGAACTTTATGTATTTCACTGAAATTGTTTTCATATAATTATGTTGTTTTAATACAGTTATTTTATCTTTAAATGACTATTTATTTAATAATTTCAGTGTAAATGAATGATTTTAAGGAATTCGCTGTAATATTGATAAATTTTGTTGAATTATCCTGTAAATATTTTAGAACCCTTCGATTTCACAATTGATTACTAAAATATTGACTTAAGAGCAAATATAAGTTGAACTGTATTTTAAAGAAAAAGATTTTGACAGAAAAGGAACCTTGCGTAGTATCTCGGTTTTCATCGGGCAACGATCCACACGTGCGGCAACACGTGAACGAACGTCCGATCGAAAATTGTGGTGTTACAAATATGGTATCAGAGCTCAGTATGATGATGTACTGGGCTTGATTTGAGTTCACAAGAGATGATTTTCACTGAAATAAGGATTTTATTGATCTTGATTTTCATTGAAATGAGTTTTATTGGAGTTGTTTTCATCGAAAAATGAAGTTCCTTGAATATGATTTTAAAAGAGGGTAGCATGGGTAGAGATCTAGGTACTGTGGAGTGATGCTAAAGTACCTGAGTCACCGATAACATACGTGACTTGAATACCGAAGGGTGTTCCAGATAGTTGACCTCTTCTTGAGGAAGGGTAACCCTAATGGTTAGTGATCTTCTTTGGAAAAGTACCCCTGATAGTGTATCTTTGTAGTGACCCTCATATGGCTGGTGCCTTCTTTGGAAAGAGCGCCTCGATGGGTGGCCTTATAGAGTTGTTCTTGAGGGTTGGCGCCATTCTCAGAAGGTGCACTGTTCCTGACGGGTTGATTTCGACTTCAGGAAGATGTCCTTGAAGGATGATCCCTACTCGATGACAAGTCTGATTCGGGAATTATGGCATCACAAGAGATGCATTGGAATTGAACACCATGACCATAGGTCTAGGTAGAGACCGAGTGTTGTCTCAAAGGCATAGTGGATCATAAATAAATTAAAAGCTTTTAGGACATAAGTTAGAGACGGATAATGTGTTGGAACGCACACTTGTTTGGTCAAGACCCGAGTTTAGGAGGAGCCTGTATCTCTGGTCTCTATGTAGGATGGGGTACATAGGGATTTGGGGGTACGGAGGAATCCTGGATTCGGAGAATGACGGACCATGTTTGGTGAGTGATCGATTTCTTTGGCTAAACTCGTACGCACTGTATTGTACTGGGATGGGGCAGTCCAGTACGGTGGGTCTTGCGTTAGCCTTAGAACACGTCCGTGGATGCACTGTCGCGCTATTTTTAATTAAGGCTCTAGTTAAACATGGAGGAATAGTTGCAGCCATGGATATCGAGACACTTGCGCTATTGTTTGGGTGTAATGTAATTTTGGGCGGACGTCTGTGTGGAAGGGCGAGTGCGGGATGGGGCACACGGACCTGGAAACATAGATGGAAGCTTTGGGATTGCATTACGCTAGCATGTTTTGGTTGCTTGGTTGTTGTGTAATTGTTTGTTGTATATATTTTGATTATTTGAGTATTATAACCCAAACTCCTGCACCCAGAAACAGACTAGATGTTGTCGACTTAGAAGCACAAACCCCTAGACAACTGAGACAAATCGAGAACTTAGAGACGATGCACTAGAGTCACCCTAGCACGAAAAGCGAAAAAAAGGGCGTAAGCGAATAGCAAGTAGTGGTCAATAAGGTGAGTCATGGCACCAGAAGAAAATAGAAAATAAACACATACACACCTATGAAATATATGATATTCTTAAACTTAATAGGAATAGATCATTAAATATCGAATTAAATTCTTGACTTGTAGTTCAGGCCCAGGGGAAGGCGCAGACCTAGGAAAAGGATGGTCAAAGAAGAGGTAAGAGATGAGCCAGTACTGGGTGATGAGGGTACAACAAGGGTGATAGTGAACCCGGAATTGATAACAGAAACCTCTCAGAAAGTAAGATTAGAGATCATTCCAGAACTTGTGGAACGAGTAATAAGGACTTTATAGTCAACGACATTACCACAACTGTCAGTGCCTACTCAGACACAGGTGCAGTCACCAGTGCGATCAGAACCTCCAATGCAACTACAACCCCAGACATATCAGGCAGATAGGCTTACAGATACAGGGTCAGGGAGTAGAGCAGTCGTTTATGACAAGGAGAAACAAAGCCTATTAAATAAATTCTTGAAGTTGCAACCTAGCACTTTTGAAGGCATGACTGACTCTGTTGCAGTAGAAAGGTGGCTCACTGAAATGAATCAACATCTGAATACTATGGGGGTGACTAGACCCAGAAGAGTAATGTTAGCAGCGCACCAGTTGGTGGGAGTGGCAATTATTGGTGGGTAATGATCGAGAAGGACCCCGCTATCAATAAATCAAGTTTAACATGTGAAGAGTTTGAAACCTTAATGCATGATACATTTCTTTTGACCGAGAAGACAAAGCAATCATAATTAGAATGTATAAAATTGAAGCAAGTAAAGATGATAGTATTGGAATATGAATAGAAATTTATTGAGCTGTCAAAGTTTATCCCGAGATTAGTCAAAGATGAACAATTAAAGACAGGAAAATTTATAGAAGGTCTGAAGCCAAAAATTAAGAGAATCATCACTCCACTGAGGCTGACAAATTTAAAGGAGACGGTAATGAGAGCGCAAAGAATCGAAAATGACTTAGAACAAGAACAAGCGGTAAAAGTTAAGCGTAAGAGACAGATGAACAGTGAGCAAAAGGAATACGCCAAGAAACTAGGATTGTGCTATGCTTGTTATCAGGCAGGGCATTTAGCTCGGGATTGTCCTAGTAAAGTGTTAGTATTAAATTCTCAGTAATCATAGTAGGAACATCACTTTGGAGTTGTATGGGAGTTATATGATGATAAACCTTACTCCTAGAGGAGAAGACATGGGTTCAGGATCATAGTGTATGTACTTATAACTTAATCAACTGTCGTAGGGTTTTGGGTTTCAAACCTATGTAATTATATATGTTGGAAATAGACAATAGTATTTTGTAACCATTTAACTGTTAGAATAGAAATGGGATACTACTGTAAGGAATTGTATTAGTCGCTTACCGATAAATTAGAACAAGAAAAACGGGTGCGATCATACCAGCACTAATGCACCGGATCCCATCAGAACTCTGCGGCTAAGCGTGCTTGGGCGAGAGTAGTACTAGGATTGGTAATCTCTTGAGAGTTCTCATAAGAACTCAATATCAAAATAGCGCAGCAAAAGGGTGATACAAACGACCAGGTAATGGTGTTATGTTCTGATGGTTGTATACGAGATGTCGGATTATCACTTAACATTTTCAAATAGGATATCTTATAACTGTAGGATCAAATTGGTGCGAGGTAAACCATTAACCATTCACTCGTAAAGTGCAAGGTTCAACACAAAACCATTCAGTGGTTATGATCTTGTAAAAGAATCATAACTAGCTAGATATTAGTTGGGTAACTTCATTCAAATTTTGAGGACGAAATTTCGTTTAAGGGGGGGTAGATTGTAATACCCCGCAACGTTGCGGTCATGCCACATCGTGAGCGAACAATAATAAATAAGTTAATCGCTTGATCGCGCTCGCGCGAAGGTGCGAGTGATGTGAAAATAAAATTTATTAATTAAGCGAAAAAAATTATATAATAATAATAATACTAGTACTAGTGTAGCAAAGTTAAAATTTAGGAATAGCGAAAATAATTAAACGGTATCTATTATGACTAGTTGAAAAATAATAATGAAAAAAAATAATAATAATAAATAATAATAAGATGTACATCTTAGATTTATGCCACAGAAATAAAATAGAGAATTGAGAATTTAATAATTTAACAAAATTTATAGTAAATAATCTGACATTAAACTATATTGAAGTTTTAAATAGATAAAATGATATATATGTATATATGTATATAGGGGGATAAATAATGATAAAAAAAACAAAAATCTGAAGATTTCTGAAGAAGGCACCAGAACAGGGACGTGAAACTGGAAAATTCGGGACGTTGGTTGGCTTACGAGGGAAGGCATTTGGCGGTGAGGCGGTGAGTCGAGAACAATCGTTTACGCCTATAAAAACGGATGTTGGCTGGAAAAAAAATGAACTAAAATAGTTGGTCGTTCATAGTCACGAAGGAAGTTGCAGAGAGGAAGAAGAAGAGTATCTGAAAGCAGTTACGCCGAAGAAGAAGACCAGAATTCAACTTGAAATTCTGGGTTGCTACAACTAAAAGCAAAGGAGCCGAAGACGATTAGTTGGAGTTGGAAGCTAGGAATTGGGCTGCTGCTGCTGGGAACGACAGAGAGAAGAAGCCGAACAGAGAAGGTGATTGAAGAAGAAGTTGAAGACATTGGAAGCTAACTTTATGGATTGTTTTCACGGACAACCAAAGAAGAAGAAGGGAATTGCTGGGCTAACCGTGAGCCAAGTAGGAGGAGCAAAAGGCTGAGTTGAAGGAGCGTGGGAGAGAACCACAACCAGCAAACAGAGGAAGTTGGAAGCTCTGTTTCTGAAACTGAAAATAGAGCAGAGAAAAAAAAATTTGTGGAAGAACCGCCTGCGACTGCTACGCTGTTGCTACATGCCGTTGCTGCAATTGAAGACGGAAGGGAATTAGACGTTGACTTGAGTAACGGCAGATTCTAGTGCTGCAGTTGAGGAACAAGAAGAGGACGGCATTGAAGCTGCTGGTTTGAGTGGAACGGAGCTGAGCAACCATTGTGAAGGGAGAAGACGAGCAAGGGAGGAAGTGAGGAAATTGTAGTGTTGGTTTGAACTCAAGCAATTGACGGTGCAGAGAGACTGAAATCGGGCCATCGCAAAGTTGAAGGAGAGGAATGACTGGAACACAACTTCGGTGGTGCAGTTCGATGGTGCATGCTGCTCGGTGAAGAGAGGAAACGAGATGTGATTTTAGTTACTGCAGTGACTGGTGGGCTGACCGAAATACAAGTAAGAATTTCTTTTAACTTTGAATTATGAAAGTTATACTTAAACTTACTTAGTAAATAGAAATAAAATAGGGATTATTAATATAAATCTAATGATATCATCATCAGATTAGTCCTTAAACTAGGAAAAATCAGATTGGTGATAAATTAATTAGGTATGAGTCTTAAGAAATTAAATTAAGAGTTTTACATAAATAAACATTAAATTGAAATTAAAAATTTTAAATGCTGAAAGTAATGTGTAATGGCACTTTTTAATAATCTGGTAAGTAGGAAAATTTCAAATACTTTGATTGATGAAATTTTAGTAGCTTTAAATAAAAAGGAAATTAGTGTAACAATTCTCGTAATTATAATTTGAATTGAGATCATAAGAAAATTCAAATAAAATAATTTGGATTAATTAGAATAATAAAAATTTTTGGGAGTAGTGTAATACTAAGAATTTCAAATAAGACTAGGGATTTGATCAAATAGAAGTCTTATTTTGTTCGTAATTATATACATAATAATAACTTAACTATAATAAAAAGACAGAGAAATTATAGAACACTTAAATTATTAGGGACATAAAAAGACCCTTAAAAAATGTGCCTAATTATTAGTGAATATTAGTAGTAAGAAAATAATAGAAATATAAATGGAGAAATTATAAGCTATAATTATTGTGCAAATAAAAAGTTCTAGGACGATCGTTGCGACGAAGGAGTAGGAAATCGCCAAGAATTCAGGTGGGCGTGATTTTTTCTCTCACATGTATTATGCGGATTTAAAATTCAAGACATTTGTTTGAATAGATTCTAGGTTATTAACATTTTTAGGAAATTTGAATTGAATTGTTGGTATTGTTGAATGTTGTGTGATGACTGATTTCTTGATGATGACACGTTTTTATATGAAACTATGCTTATAGATTTCATCATTTGATCATTTACTTTACCATGCCAATGTTTGATATTAATTCTTTGGCTTGCTATGATATGAATGATACTTAGGTATGATTGAATCAACTATATTAAACTAAAAGAAGACGAAGGTTTATTAAGAATCCACGTACCGGTGCGATTGACGAGCCACAAGGCGGATCGTAGGTATTCCCACCCTAAGCTAACTGTGACAACTCGAAGTCTTTGGGAGACAATACGACGTCATGACAATTACTCTCTCTCTCTTGGACTGTGATACTGAGATATGATTGATTTTGGATGGCACCACCTGAGGCTTCTATGATTATGATTTGATTGGATCACAAGGAATACCAAGAGGCATCTCAACCCTCTTCCGGTCTTAACTACAACCTAAAACCAAGTAAATGTATGAAATGCCTAATGTTTGAAAGTGTTTGTAATGTTTTGGATTGAGTCTGTACAATGCCTGTGATGTGTAGGAATGATCCACTGGGTTTTTCAGCTTACCCATTATATTTTTCAGGTACATTTGGACGTGGGACCTATTGACCACGCCATAAGACCCGCACTATGATGTGGACACCTCATGAGGAGGTCGTCCGAGATAATTTACTGAAAGGTTGAGCTTTATGTATTTCACTGAAATTGTTTTCATATAATTATGTTGTTTTAATACATTTATTTTATCTTTAAATGACTATTTATTTAATAATTTCAGTGTAAATGAATGATTTTAAGGATTCCGCTGCAATATTGATAAATTTTGTTGAATTATCCTATAAATATTTTAGAACCCTTCAATTTCACAAATGATTACTAAAATATTAACTTAAGAACAAATATAAGTTGAACTGTATTTTAAAGAAGAAGATTGTGACAGAAAAGGAACCTTGCGTAGCATCTGGGTTTTCATCGGGCAACGATCTACACGTGCGGCAACACGTGAACGAACGTCCGGTCGAAAATTGGGGTGTTACATTAGAAGTCTTATTTTGTTTGTAATTAATTTATTTAAGATATGAATAAATCATTTAAATCATAAAGACTAGGAGATTGAAGAACACTTATTTAATTAATTTTAATACATGAAGTAAAATAATTTTGATTAGTTAAAATTACTGAAATTAAAAGACATGAAATTATTACGAAACTTTAGTTAGGAATTTATTGTAATTAAATTAAAATAAAGAAATAAGGAACTTTTAAATAATTATTATAATACATTTTCTATTTGTAGATCCACATTCTTAGAACGAACATTAGCCACGAATGAAAAGAAGGAAATCTGGGAATCTAGGTAGGCAAGATTTCCTTACTCATCTATATTATACGAATTTTAAATTCAAAGCATTTTGATTTAATACTTTTAGAATGATTTGAGAAGTGTTGATGAACTTGTTTGACTTGATTGAAATGTTTGTTGATAGCATGATGATTTATTTTTAAATTCCATACATAAATTCATAAGGATTGCATTATAATACTGTAGCATTCATTCATTTAAATTGCCATGATGATTGCATATATTATTCATTTAATTAGATGTTAAGTGTGTATTGGTTTGATATGATTGTTAATGTTTGAAAACTAAAATGAGATTAAGGGATTATTAAGAATTCACGTACCGGTGCAATTGACAAGCTCGAAGCGGATCGAGGTGGCATCTCCTCTATGTCACCGTTTGAGATCGACGAGCCGCAAGGTGGATCGTAGGTATTTCCAACCAAAGCTGACTATGATAGCTCGAAGTCTTTGGGAGACGGTACGAGCTACAGTAAGTACTCTCTCTTAGGTTGTGATGTGAGTGTCGATTGATTTAAATGGTTATTGGAACCCTCTGAGATTAGATTGGATCACAGGATGTAATACCCTGAAAGTCTATGAGACGTCCATGTCGCTAGTGAACGGCGAAAGTGGAAGAACAAACTCAGTAAAAGAATAAAAATGGCCAAAATGTCCAAAAACCATGTATTATAAGTCTAAATAAGTGTAAGAGTGATACCAATTTGAGAAGCACGAGAAATGGCGAAGAAAGACACCTAACACCAGAAATTTCATTCTGGTGACCGCGGTCAGCCTATAGTGACCGCGGTCATTGCTGGAAAAACCCAGAAAGCGAAGGGAAATACATCATTTTGGTGATCGCGGTTAGTCCTATAGTGACTGTGGTTATCACGATAGAAACCCAGAAACGAATAGAGAAGTGGGTACTGGTGACCGCGGTCCGTATCTGGGTGACCGCGGTCATAATGCGAAAAACCCATAAATAAACAATGCACTACAGTCTATCCACCACGGTAATTACTTAGTGACCGCGGTAGTTGCACAGTGACTGCAGTCATGCTAACAGTGACCACAGTCATTCATCGATTTCTATATAAACGAACATGCACAGAAAACCCTATATCTGGATTTTTCTGCTGCAAACCACTGATTTTTCTCTCTAGATCTGGATTTTTCTGCTGCAAACCACTGAAAACCCCTTGAGATCTTGTTTCCTTAGCTTTCTAAATCATTTTTTCAAATGTAGTATGTTTTTCCTTGAGTTAATGTGTGATTTAGACCCAATGACCAAGTGTTAAGGTGTTAAGCTGTGACACCCCGGCTCCCGGTTTCTTCGGTCTCTGTCTCGGTTACGACGATCTGTCGCTTGGGCCGCGCTGAGACGTCGCGCGCCCGTTCGTTCGTTCGTTCGTTCGCCGAGAGCCGAAGACCACGTGGTTCGGTTTCTTTCTTTCTCAGTCTCAGCTTCTTATCTTTCTATTAAATAAACTATGATGTGAAAAATTTAAAATGTACAATTGCCATCGAACGATGGTTTCCTTCAGTAGATATGGAATTCATTAAAAACGTATGCAGCGGAATCCATTTCATTCATAAATCATTAATGAATCAATATTCGGTTGAATAAAACACATTGCAGCGGAATCAAATTTCAAATTCATTTTCAAAACATGATATGACAAATAAAACATGGCCTAGTGGGCCTAAGTTCCAAAGTCCTCAACTCTCATATGAAACAATTCAAACATGGCCCAGTGCCCAGTTAATTTAAATACAAAATGATACGATAATAATTCAAATAGAACTGAATAAAAACTGTAACAACCTCCCAGCGAGGTCATTACTCAAAAATACCCCGTGTGCTGGCCTACTTCCGCAGTGTCAATGATCACCTGTAATAGAAAATTGGGTGAGCTCGAAAGCCCAGTGGATCATCCCTACACATCGCTAGCATTATGCAAACCA
>JAJIYU010006982.1:0-19790 GCA_030144865.1 Tinospora cordifolia | reverse complement strand
AGAGATGAAAAGTCCTGCGTACACAGCAGAGAGCTGAAGGGAGCGCTAGTAGATGCGCTGGCCCCACATGACGCATGCATAAGGACTTGGGTTCCGGTCCGGGGGTTCGGGGGTGTCACACCTATTCACTAGAAATCCTTAGTTATGTACAAATTTTGAGGATGAAATTTTTCTGAGGGTACGTTGTAATGCCTTAAAAACTTTGTATTTAATTAAATGAAATTCAAGATCAATTCAGTGAAATTGGGTGCAAAATGAAACCAAGTTCATTTTAGGGCTAAAGTTGGCAGGTTTCCAAAAGTCTCATTTGGTGACCCTTAGGGACTCAAAACGAAGTAAGGTGACATGAACCAACTAATTGGACAACATATCAAAAAATTAGATCAATTGCTCAAGATTAGGGTTTTCATTTGTCAAATGCCCTTCATGGGGTCCAAATTAGAAAGAATTGGCATTTAGGATACTTTGGGAAATCGAAATAACTCGAAACGAAACGGGATGATATGAACTAAAAAAATAAATAACATATCCAAAAATCAGGACAATTGCCAAAGATTTGGATTTTCATTTCATCATGCATTCAGTGGATTCTAAATAAGGAAAGTAAATGAAAACCAATTGACCAAACCATATATTGAAATTTTTAATTTTTTTTCATGTGATTCCAAAACTATACATTGTAAATCATAATTCCTTGTAAATAAGAAGATATTAATTTTTATTTGATTTTTGTGAACCTATGAAGTCATGGCCACCCTAAGCATGTGCATGTCACATGAGTGGAACACCATGATCACGTGTACCCTCACCCTACCCAAAGCTTCATGGGGATGTTTCCTTTATTTGAATTCTTGTAAAATGATCTCATGTCCCATACAAATGATTCAGGACACCTACATTTGTAGACATTTTATATGGTTTAGAAACCATGTACACCCACACTTGATTGTGTACACCAACACCACTTAAGCCAAAATCAACCCAACCATGTACATGTGTGTGTCCACACATGTGAGAAACCCTATTTAGATAGTTTCCTGGAACCAAAATGAGCATCTTTGACTATTATATGGTGTCCCCTCAATTCTGATAGTATACACCCATGCTTGATGTCCAAGAAATAAGAGAATGGAAAAGTATTCCTTGTGTGTTTGTGTGATGAGCAAGGAAACCAAAAAGAAAAGTTGCCATGTGCACATATGGGACATCCCATCTGAATTAGAATATGATTTAAACCTCTTTTGTGTTCACACATTGTTAGGCAACCAAATTTTACTCTTATCTTTTGAATTAGAAAGTCATAGTGGTCCCACTTGCCAACCATGAACACACTTGCCTTCTTTATTCAAACCGTCTTCTCTTGTTTGGAAACTTGCCCAAACTTTATGAGCTGCCCAAGAATTTCCAAGATGTCCCCCTAGTACTCTTGAACATCTATATAAACCCCTTCATGCTCTCGTTCTTCTCATCCCAAAGCAAAGAGTTGACACTTCCCTCTTTGCTTGTTCTAAGGCCTTTTCTTGGCATCTTTTCTCACTTCTCTTGTGTTTACAAGTGAGAAGCTTTAATTTCAATCTTCTATTGAGTTGTTTTGAGTGCTTTTGTTGGTGGTTGAAAGTTCTTGAAATTTTGAAAGTGGTAGATAACGGGAACTTCTGTCAGATTCAACAAAAAACTCAAATTGAGGTGGAGGGAATTTTTAGAACTTCTATCTTGTTATTTCAAGTTCCTAGCTTGTTCATGCATGTTTATTTTTCAGGTTATAGCATGATTTATTCAGTTTTAGCATGATTAATCATATTTAAATTTTAGTTTAGCATATTTGCATGTTTTAAATCATTCATGAAATCATACTATGCCTAGAAACCATGCTTAGGTTTGCTTTTAAGTTTTCAAGCATGCTATGTGTGTTTCCATGCTTTCTAAAATGTTTAAATTTTGAGATTTAATATTCTGATTTAGTATCATGATTATGTGAATTTGAATATGAGAAAGTGAAGATAAGAACTGCATACTGTCATAGTGACCCGTATGGGTGCTATGGGTGTTCTTAACACATGATTGGATTGTGTGGTTGCAAAGTGCAACTAAGAGATACTTGGTACATAGCATCCAATGGAAAATAACAAAAGAATGTCTTTCCACCCTAAAGAGGGGTATCTAAATTAAGAATGTCTTTCCACCCTAAAGAATGTGAATTTGGATGTGTTAGTGATTTGAAATAATAAGTTAGTTGTTTGATGAATGATCCACTGGTTGTGTGCTCACCCTTCCACCTTATTTTTCAAGAAATTGAATCATGAAGACTATGAAAATATGACAGTAGCTATATTTAGAAAATTTCTATATTTGGAAAGTTTATTTTTTAATGTAAGGGAATGTTGCCCACTTTAGATTTATTTGACTTCAGCTGAATTTTATTTCAAAATTTTGAGTTATGTACTTTTGATTATAAATTCAATGATGTATTCTTTACTTTCTTCAATAAATAAAGAGTTAAAAATATTAAAATTTTCCTTTTTCTACTTGTAATGCTTTATTGAATTTAAAATTGGTTAAATTGGGTGAGGCACTCATGAAACGTTCAATAAGGGTTAGAATAAAGGAATCGAGATGCAAGTTGTGTACTTGTAAATGTAATATAGGACCTGGCCCACCCTATCTGCTAAGAATAAAGTGGCTAAGTCCAGTTGAGTTTCTTGGGGATTGGGGTGTTACACCTCCAGATCAAGCTGAGTGACTGCCTGTGCTCTCTCGTTATACCCTTGTTGGACCATCGATTGGGCTGATAGGATAGGACACTCTGATCTCTTGTGCCCAATTTGCCCACATTGATAATAGGTGAAAGGTTGTCTTTGTACTACTTGCCCTATCCGAGTTGGTTGGCCCATTTATACTGCCAGTGTCAGTGGCCTATACTCTAAGCCTTTGCCTCCCCTACCTCAACCTCCACCTCTAGATTGTACTGCCAACTAAAATGTTTGGATAAAGGTGCAGCAACTGCCAATGTCGTGGTAGGTTGGGTTTGTGGTGTGCTAGTCGATCCCAAAACAAACTTCCTCTTCCTATAACCTCTATTCTTCTGCCACTGACCTTAGTTACTAGGAATTAGTGTTAAAGTGTGCATGGTATTTTTTGGGATAATCTACACCTGTACTGACTCATCCTTACTATTTGCCTCAAATCTCAAAGCTCGATGCTTCAGTGACTCCAGACTAGATACATGTATCGCTCATCGAATATCACTATGCAACCGTCAACAATAGAATCCAGCCCTTTCTACTTTATTAGACACAAGCCCTTGTGCAAATGACTCTAGATGCATGAATCTATAAGCATACTCCTAAATTGTCATATCTTCGTGTCGCAAGGCCAAGAACTCCATCTTCTTATTCTCTCCGGTAGAAGCAAGGACAAAAGCCTATAAAAACAACTCTCTAAACTTTGACCCAGTCTCAACCAGGTGCTCAATAGCCAAGACTAACAACCACCATCTAATGGCATCACCATCTAATGTATGTGCAAAAAACAACACCTGATTCTCTTCAAGTAGCTTCATTGATTGTGCTATCTTCTCAACATTCAAGAACCAATCCACTGCTTGCTCTAGATTAACACCACCTAATATGATTGGGGTTTCATATCTACAAACTTCTTTAGTAGTTTCTCATGAGAAATTTTTTCCTCTATCTCTCCCTGCAGTGCCTACGGGGAACCTCAACCTCCTATTTAGACTCATCATCATCATCCCCATCAGCTAGCTCAACTACAGGTGGAGCAGGAACTACAGGAGGTGTTGGACGTTGCATATTAAACACAACCCCATCTATTCCCTGATATAGTGCAGCTTTAGAAGATTGGATCAATTCTCCTTATGCCTAGATAACATCTTCAAGCTGTCAAAGTACATCAGGCTTGACAAGTGGTGGTGGTGGTACGGGCCTTGGTACAGGATCTTGAGGATGGGTAGGATCTTGCAGTACCTACAGTGGTATACCGCGTCTAGGTGGTATCTTAGTCTAGAATTCACACATAATCATTTTTCAATGTCAAACTTGCGAATGTACCACCCCTAAAGCTTATTCTACCACTACTATACAATACACTTTCTTAAATAAGCTTTAAAAAGTAAAACTTTTGGACTCATATATTTTCGCTTAATTCCAACTTTAGAAAAATTGGCTCTGATACCAACATTGTCGGGAACCCTTCTCAAACCACTTATGGGTGGCCCGACCTGGAAAATAGTTAGTAGAGTCTACTATCTAGTCAAACTCATCGACTAATGTTGAGCCTTACCATCAAATCATTTATAATATTCAGAATGCAGCAATAAAAAGATAAGCAGAATAATGTAATAACAGCATAAGTCTTTAACATCATTTACATTAATAGAGTCCAGTTTAATTTTACATTTTTTAAAACTTATATATACTAATTTAAAATATCAAAATAACAAAATAACAAACAACCTACTGTGGATTATGCTGGAAAGATCATGCTATCACCACGCCTATCCCCTTATTCTCACCAGACGAGTCTAAAATGTTAAGAGTAGCGAGCTCGATATTCATGTGAGCCCAATGAATAGCACAAGATATATCAACTTGAGTCTAGCATTCCACATGCAATGCAACAGGTAAAGTCATAATCATTCGTACAAAAATGCACAATGAATAGCACACACAATCATCAACATATAAAAATGGAACAACCTAATATGTCATGAATTATGCCATGCTACATGGGTCCAATATCTAAACTTAGCACCCTTCTTTTAGTTTAAGGATCCTTTGGTCATACTGTTATTTTTGGGCAGACGTGACCATTGTCCAGCCATACTATCATATCATTGACGATTGTGACCCATCAACAAGGTGTTATAGTCAGCACCCACGAACTAATAGAGGGTGTCATGCACCACTCTAAATATAACTATAGAGTGTACCAACGTACGACTCTTATCTTTGGACTATCATGATCCAATGTCTACACCTCAAAGACTTTCATCAGTAGGCTAGGTTAGCACATCTGAAGATCTGTCGATCAATGCTATTTCAGAGTTGTCACGATCTAATGTCTGCACCTTGAAGCCTCTCATCCTCAGGCCAAGTCAACACATCGAAAGATCCGTTGATTAGCCCTATCTCAAAACTATCACGATCCAATGTCCACACCTCAAAACCTCTCATCTTGAGGCCAGGTCGACACATCTAAAGATTCGTCAATCAGTTATATCTCAATGCAACATGCAATGCATGTAGCATCCAATTATGGAACAATAATAAGTATAATAAAAAGTGAAGTAAATACATCAAACTCACAGACTAATTCGACTTCCGACATTTTCTCGATCATTGGTTCTGTCCTCTAATATCGAGATAATGTAACGACCCATATTTTTTGACATTGAGTCGACGAGTTCAACATGTATTTTCATATATAAATTAATGAATTATAAATAAAAATACATGCTTTTACGGCACTTGTATTACTTAATGAGTGTATTAAATAAAAATAAATAAATAAACAATAAGAATATTAATAATAATTATTATTCATAGTGGGAGCTTAGTTAGAAAAAAAAATGAAATGAATTAGTTTATGCATGTATATGTATATAGAGAAATACATAAAAAATAAATAACTTTTTTGTAAATGAAAAGAAATGAGAGGAGACCCATGCAAAATATTTAATGAAGGATAATTAGTAATGGGATGAAATGAAATGAAATGGAGTTATTAAAATAAGAATGAAGGTGGGACAAATATGTGTGTGTGTGTGTGTGTGTGTGTGTGTGTGTGTGTGTGTGTGTGTGTGTGTGTGTGTGTGTGTGTGTGTGTGCGTATTTATGATAACATAATTAATATGAGAAATGATAAGATAAAGGAGCTGGTTGCTTTGTTGGGAAATGACAAAAAAAAATTAAGGGATAAAGAGGTGATGTGTAGAGACAAGGAAGAAGGACAATTGTTGACTTTTGGTGGGACTCGCCCCAAGCCAAAGTTATAAATAGGGTTCTCATTTCACTCCTCTCATGCTCTCACACCATCGTGCACTCATCAATCATGGGAGAAAAAAAAAGAAAAAAGGAGAGAAGAAAGAAACCACAAAGGAAACGAAAAGAGCAGAAGAAAATAGAAAGAAAAGGGAAGGAAAAAAAAAAAGGAAAGAAAATCTACCTTCATTGTAAAAATCTATCATTTTGGGTGAGTAAATCTTACCTCTCTTCAATTCAAAATTATTGTAAAAGTTATGAATTACAATTTTTCTGGTGTAGTTTTCAATAGAAGTGTAAGTTAATTGTGTAACCTAAACCTAGAGTGTATTTTCACTTAGAGTAAAGCTACACAACATATATATATCATTGTGTTCAGATCAACAAGTAGAACATAAATATATAGTTTATTTGTACTCATGTACACCATAAGAATTTATATGATAATTGGAAGTCGACACATAGAGGGTATAAATATTGACACTTCAATTTTAATTGACGGGTACTGAATTGTCCAAAATGAAATTATAGACTTAATGACACTAAAATTAGATTTTTTGGATACATTAAATTTGCATTTATGCAATATGAGGATTAATAAACAAAAAAAAATGTATATAAGGTTATATAATATTAAATAATAGGAAATGTTATATGATGTTATATATAAAATGTTGTATGACATTATGACATACTTACCAAAAAAATGTGTAACATAGGAAATAATTAAATTTTCTTATTTATTGTATTGAACTGCAAAATTATGAAAACATTGGTTATTGTATACCATGTGGGACACGTGTCACCAGTGTAAGTTTTTAGTATTTGGGTCAATATTAGGAGCTAAATGGTGCCAATTGACCTTGTTGACCTTGTTGATCATGCAAGCCAGTGAGTGTTAGGCTTGGTTAGAGTTGACGAAATTGATGAATCTATAAATAGACCAAAATTGACCAAGTCAATTATTTAATTGACCAAGGACTTAAAGTTAGATTTGAGTCAAGTTTCAAGTAGATGTCAATAAACCACGTTGATTACATAGGATCAAATGTTAGCGGGGCGCGACCAGTCACTAGAGGAGCACCAAGAGATGAGCATCATTGTGAGTAGTGCTTTTTAATTTATGACTTGAACTTGTTATCCCTTCATAAATGAAATGTTATTACATATTACAATGCATTTACAATCTTTAAATGAGATTTTAAATGAAAATGTGCACCGAATCTCAAGGTCTGATGGAACAGTTAGGGTATTGGATGTGATTGAGCTTTGAGGACCAGATGCTATTGTACCTGGAGGTACATTCTGTGCAGGTTCTCAATTGGCTCGCTTACTGAGGATTTGAGGCCACCATACATGAGGTATGTACTGGCAAATCCTTATGATGTTGTATGAGAATACACCTAACTATCTGCTAAGCTTACTCGAGTAGATTTATTATTACCTTAGAGGCTACTGAAAGCCTCGGCATGTATCTTCATCATAAAATCATTTTTAAAATAGAAGGTGCACGATTTCATTGCGGGTTTAAAATTCATTAACTATCGCATTCACTCGCATATTATTATTTGTTGATGCATACATAACATTATTTTATAGAATTCTTATTTTAAGTTATAGGTTAGATTACAATACTCACTGAGCTACTATGGACAAATTGGCTCACTACTCTAACATTTTAGGTTCTTCTACCACGGACAAAAGGGAAGAAGGTGGTTATAGCATAAAGTAGCATTCTTGGGTTATTTTGGTAGGTTCTCTACACAGTTCATTATTTTGAGAGTTCATACGATGTATAGGAGGTAAAGAAACCATTGTAAATATTTTGACTTAGACACTTCAGCTATTGCTACATTTAGGGGACTATATATAATTAATTTTAGTTTGACTTAAATTTCTATTACAATTATTTGTTTAGCTACTTTCACATCTCTTGTAATTACTCTGATGATGTTCTGTATGGGACATAAACGAGGTTTAACAGGTTTTGGCCAACTCGGCTTACGAGTGGGTTTATCAGGACACTATGTTGGTCGGTTCGCCTTTACGAGTGGGTTTGGTATACAATAATCAACGCCTTCACTTTTTTTTTGTACAATACATTAAATAGAAAAAATTAATTATTTCCTATGTTATACATTTTTTTCCATTTAAAATATTTTACAACGCTATACAACATTATAAATATAATGTTTACATATATCATTTTATATATAACATTACCTAATGCATAACATTACAATATATATATATATATATATATGATTAATCTATTAATTTTTCTCAAATTGCATAAATGCAAATTTAATGTATCAATTAATCTCGAAAAATCTTAATTTTGGTGTCATTGAGTCCAAAATTTCATTTTTGACATTTTTGTACCCCCTCAATTAAAATTTTATTATCAATACATATATCCCTTATATGTCAGCTTTCAATTACCATATAAATTCTTACAACCTACATGGGTACAAATAAATTATATATCTGCATTTTACTCGATAATATGAACACAATGATATACATATTGTATATTTTTACTCTAAGTGGAAATACACCCTATTTTTGAATCACACAATGGACTATCATTTTTACTAAAAATTACACTAATAAAACTGAAATTCACAACTTTTCCATTTATTTTACTAGGGGTGTTCATTGACCCGATTAACCCGACTAAACCGACCAACCCGAACCTTTTGGGTTGGTTTGGATTGGGTTTTAAATTTTATTTGGGTTGGGTTGGGTTTTAAAAGGCCCAACCCGAATTAATTGGGTTGGGTTGTGGGTTTAGTGTCCACAACCCGATATAACCCGAACCGAACCGAAAAAACCCTAGTCTAGTAGTATTTCACATTTTCGCTCCTGCGCTCCAGCCTCCATCTTGCTTTCCTCTTTCCAACTTCCAAGTTCATATTCATCGTCACGGCTCACACCCACAGACAGGCTCGCAGCTAGCACATTTCAAACTCAGAAACGCAAATCTTCTGGTAAGATCACGAGCCCCCAGCTGGTTCTTCTTCCCTGCTTCTGTTTGATTTCAATTCTTCCCTACAAATCTTCTGGTAAAATGAATCGTTCTTCCCATTGCTGTTTTGATTTTTCCCGTTGCTGTTTTTTTTTGTTCTTCCCTACTTTCGTTCTTCCCTACTTCAGCGCTTCGATTCATCTGCTCTTTGCGGTTCCTGCGTCTCTGTTCTTCCATCCGCTTGTTCATCGCTAGTTCATCTTCTTCTTCCCTGCTTCCATTATTCTGTGCGTCTATTCTGATCTTCCCTGCAGCGTGATACTGCAGCTACTCTGTCTTCTTCTTCTTCCGGCAGCCTTTGTCTTCTTCTTCTTTCACTAGTTTGAAATCTCGATCGGCTTCTAAAACTCCAATCTCGATTGGCTTCCGGCAGCTGCTCTCCAATCTCGATCGGCTTCTAAAACTCCCCTACCCTGCTTCTTCTTCCGGCAACCACCACCTTCGTTCTTCTTCCGGCAACCATCTCTTGGTTCGTCTTCTTCCCTGCGGCGTGTGTGACTGTGTGATTCAATTGGGAAATCCCGATTTGATTTTGATCGACTTAGTTCTTGGTTTATGATGTGTACTGCAATTTTAATACTGATATTATTTTTTTCATTATTATTTTTGATAACTTTTTGAATTTTGAAGTTGCGTATCCTTTTGTGAATTACATGGGTTTGATTCTGTTTATTTCTTTTGATGTTTATGCAGCGCATATTTATATTTTTTGATTGGATAATTATTGTTCTACTGTGCTGTATTGTTTTACCATGAATAATTTCATACAACTTCAATTTAGTAGCGTATGTATAATTTTATACAACTTCAATTTATGTTTGTTTGTGTTTGTTTTTTTATTTATTAACTATCCTTTTTTTCAGCTGAATGGAAGGAATTCAATGCTTGAGAAGAATTTTGGGGCCTTAGAAGATACTTTAATATATTAAGCTTTAGACTTTTAATTAGACTCAATTTTGTTAATATTTTGGTAGTTAAAACTTGTAGTAACTTTGTTTTTAATGTTCTGGTGTGTAACTTATAAATTGTACGTGGGTTGTAATAATTTTATTTTTATTTATTTTTATATTTTAATTACTAAAAAATTGAAAGGCAACCCAATAACCCAACCCAAACCGAACCGAACTATTTGGGTTGGTTTGGGTTTTGATATAGATTGGTTTGGGTTGGGTTTTATATTTGCCAACCCGAACTGTTTGGGTTGGGTTGCAGGTTTGCTCCTAACCCGAACCCGAACCGAACCAACCCACGAACACCCCTATATTTTACATTCAAAATATGCTAGATTACCTCACCAAAATGACAGATTTTTGCATAGGTGATTTTTGCAGAATAGGTGGTTTCTTTCTCTTTCTTTCCTTCTCTTTCTTTTTCTTTCTCTAGAATTCCTTTTTTTTGCTCCACAGTGTTGAGATGAAATGGTGAGAATGAGAGAGTGAATTGAGGGAAGGAGTACTACACACATATAGGGAATCAATTGTAGGTGGGTCTATAACGACCCATATTTTTGGACATTGAGTTAACGGACTCGACATATAATTTCATATATAAATTAATGAATTATAAATGTAAATGCATGATTTTATAATAATTGTATAAATTAATGAGATGTATTAAATAGAAAAAATAAATAAATAATAGTAGTAATTAATATTGATAGTGGGAGCTTAGTTAGATAAAAATGAAATAATTGTCATATAGTGTTATAGATAATAATAATAATAATAATAATGATTTGGTGAGATAAAGGAGACATTTGAAAATTTTTTAAAAAAAATAAGTTAGATTTATTGTGGCTCATTTTGAGGATTGAAGGGAAAAGAATGAAAATGAAATGAGCTATCTTAGGTGGATGGATAAGACAAACAGAGATAATGGTTGCATTTTGTTAAATAATAATAATAATAAAAGATAAAGAAGAGAGTAAGTCCAACTTGGAGATAAGGAAGATAAGGGAAGAGAGACAAAAGAGTAGCTCAACATTAATTAGCAATGGGACCCACCATTTAAATGTTCTATATATGTGGCTTGCTCCTCCCATTCTCCCTCGTGCTCTCAAGCCAACCGTGGGAGGAATAAAAAAAGAGAGAAGGAAAAGAAAATAAGAGAAGAACGAAATAGAAGGAGAAAAAGAAGAAAAAGAAGAAAGAAAAGAGGGAAGAAAAAATTATTCATTCTCAAAAATCTATCACTTTGAGTATATTATTTTTGCTCCTTTTCAATTCAAATATCTATAAAAGTTTTGAATTACAATATTTTTAGTATAATTTTTAATAAAGGTAATAGGTTATTATGTAACCCAAAATTAGAATATATTTTCACTTAGAGTAAAAACTACACAACATATATATATACATATCATTGTGTTCATAACATAGAGTAGAACACAGATATGTAAATTATTTGTATCCTTGTAGAACTAGAGAATTTATATGATAATTGGAAGTTGACACATAGGAGGTACACGTATTTGCACTAAAATGTAATTGACGAGTATTGAAATGTCAAAAATAAAATTCTGGACTTAATGACGCAAAAATGAAAATTTATGGAGATCAATTTATATATTAAATTCGCATTTATGCAATTGGAGAAAAATTAATAGATTAATATATATATATATATATATATATATATAAGGTTACATATGTATAATTAATGTTAAAAAAAATGTTAATTGATTACATATATGGTTATATAATGTTAATTGATTAATATATAAGATTATAATTGATTGTGTAATGTTATAAATATAACATTGTATATATAATGTTGTATAGCATTATAAATTACTTCAAATAAAAAAATGTGTAACATAGAAAATAATTAATCTTTCCTTTTAAATATACTATACAGCAAAATTGTGAAGAGGTTACTTAGTGTATACCAAAAGCAAAACATGTGTTAATAGTATTAGCTTTTGGTATTTAGTTCGATATAGGGAGAAGAAACCAGTGTCCTAGAGAACGTCGACAGTCAATTTAGTCTATGAATAGGACTTTGATTTATTTATTTATTTATTTATTTATTTATTTTACTTATTGTTGTTGCATAATTATGTGTTGCATGTATTGCATATTGAACTGAAATAGGATTGATCTACGGATCTTCAGATGTACCAACCTAGCCTCAAGATGAGATGTTCCAAGGTGCAGACATTAGATTGTGATAGTCCTGAGATAAAAGTATGGATCTTCATATGTGCTGACCTGGCCTTAGGACGAGAGATTCCAAGGTCCAGACATTGGATCGTGATAGCTTTGAGATAGAGCTAAGCGACAAATCTTCAGATGTGCCAACCTAACCTAATGATGAGAAGTTCCAAAGTGCAGAAATTGGATCATGATAGCTCTGAGATATGACTGATCGACGGATCTTCTGATGTGTAGACCTGGCCTAATGATGAGAGGTTCAGAAGTGTGGACATTGGATCGTGATAGTCCGAGATAAGAGTGATACGGTGGTACACTCTATGGATATACTTAAAGTTTTGCATGTCACACTCTATTGGTTCGTGGGTGGCGACTATACCACTTGGTCAGTGGGCCACAATCATCTAAATATGACAATATGGCCTGGTCGGTGGGCCACGATCGTTGATGATACTGCAGTATGCCCTAGACAATGGTTACATCCATCCTGAATGGCAGTATGACCAAAGGATCCTTAAAATGAAAGAAGGGTGTCAAGTTTAAATACTTGACACTTGAAATAGGGCATACTTCATGGCAAATTAGGTTGTTGCATTTTTATATGTTGATAATTGTGCATGCTATTTGTTGTTGCATTTTTATTTGAATGATTGTGACATTGCCTGTTGCATTACATGTAGAATGCTAGACTTAAGTAGATATATATTTTTGCTACTCACTGGGCTCACGTGGATATCGAGCTCACTGCTCTTAACATTTTAGGTTTGTTTGGTATGGATAAGGAGAAAGGTGTACTGATTGAGTAATCTTTTCCTAGTCCCTAGCAGGTTGTTTTGTTGTTTTGTTATTTTTAATAATTTAAATCAATATGTACAAGTTTTGAAAAATGTAAAGTTGAACTAGACTCTGATAATGTAAATAATGATAAAAACTTATGTTGTTACATTATTCCTCTTAACTTCTTATGGTTGCACTCTAAATACTAAAAATGTTTCGAGGGTAAAGCTTAACAATAGTCAAAAAGTTTGACTAAGGAATAGACTTGTCTAACTACTGTGCCAATCGAGCCACCCATATGAGGTTTCAGAAGGGATCCCGACAATTTTGGTATCAGAGCCCAAATTTTTTTCAAAGTTGAAATTAAGTGGAAATATATGAGTCCAAAAGTTTTATTTTTCAAAACTTATTTTTGAATATATATTGTACAGTAGTAGCAGAATAGGCTTTAGGGGTGGTATGTTTGCAAGTTTGACATTGACAAATGATTGTATGTTAATTGCAGACTAAGATACACCTCAACACAGTAGACCACGGTGGGTACTGCAAGATCCTGCTCCTCCTCAGGATCTTATACTGAGACCTGCACCACCACCACCACCACTACATGTCGAGCCTGACATATTCCAATGGCTCAAAGATCTCATTCGAGCCCAAGGAGAGTTGATCCAATCCTCTAGCCCTGCACTACATCAGATGATAGATGGGGTTGTGGCTAATATGCAGTGACCAGCACTTCTTGTAGCTCCTGCTCCACCTGCTGTCGAGCCAGCTGACGGGGATGATGATGGTGAGTCAAAGGTTGAGGCTCCTCGTAGGCATTGCAGAGAGGGACAGAGGAGAGAAATTTCTCATGAGAGATTATTGAAAAAGTTTGTGGATATGAAACCTCAATCATATTGGGGTGGTGTTAATCTGAAGCAAGCAAAGGACTAGCTGTTGAATGTTGGGAAGATAGCACGATCAATGAAGTTGTTTGAAGAGAATTAGGTGTTGTTCTTTGCACATACATTAGAGGGTGACGCCACTAGATGGTGGTTATCAGTCTTGGCTATTTAGCATCCAGTTGAAACTTGGGTAAGGTTTAAAGAGTTATTTTTGGAGGCTTTTGTTTCTGCTTCTGCTAGAGAGCATAGGAAGATAGAGTTTTTGGCCTTACAACAAGGCAATATGATAGTCCAGGGGTACACTTATAGATTCATTCATCTAAAATCTTATGCTCCAAGACTTGTGGCTAATAAAGCAGAGAGAGTTGGGTTCTACCGTCAAGGGTTGAATAGTGATATTCGACGAACGATACATGATTCCAATCTGGAGTCGCTGAAATGCCAAGCTTTGAGATATGAGGCAAATAGTAAGGATGAGCCGATACAAGTGCAGATTGTCCCAGGCAATACCATGCAGACTTCAACACAAACTCCTAGTAACCAAGTTTAGTGGCAGTAGAATAAAGGTTATAGAAAGAGGAAGTTTGCTTCAAGATCAACAAGCACTTCACAAACCTAATCAACCATGATGATGGCAGTTGTCGCCACCCCTATTCAGACATTTGAGCCATACGTGGTAGTACAGTCTAGAGGCGAAGGTCGAAGAGGAGGTCAAGGTAGGGGACGCAGAAACTTAGAGTACAGGTCATTGGCACTGGCAATACAAACGGGCCAACCAACATGGACAGGGCAAGTAGTACAGCAACAACCTTTCACCTATTATCAGTGTGGGCAAATGGGGAACAAGAGATCGGAGTATCCTACCCTATCAACCCGGTTGATGGTCCAGCAGGGATATAAAGAGAGAGCACAAACAGTCACTCAGCCTGATCTAGAGGCTACCAAGACTTTGGTAGAAGGTATTGTTTCTATTCAAGATTCTACTCTATATGTGTTGGTTGATGCTAGCTCTACTATCATTTATATATGGACCTGTTGTTAGTAGATTAAAACTTAGACCAATTAGGGCATCCACTTGGCTTGTATTAAGTACCACTATAGCGGAACATCTTTACCCTAATATGATTTGTGAGCATTGTGTGATACATGTTAGTGACCTAGAGACAGTGATAAACCTGTGAGTATTAGCATTTTTGGAGTTTGATGTCATTCTAGGCATGAACTGTCTAGGTACTTATTATTCTTATGTTGATTGTTATGCTAAGCACGTCGTATTTCAGATCCTAAATCAGCCTGTAGTGGTGTTCCAGGGTAGATGTTTAGATAAACCTAGCACCAAGGGCAAATTAGCGATACCAAAGGATATGTGTGCCTCAGTGAGTGTGGTTGCCATAGATATTGGTGAACCGTCCAAGCCAAAACTTGAGGATATTCTTGTGGTATGTCAGTTCCCCAAGGTGTTCCCTGATGATCTACTTAGCTTGCCTCCTAATCAAAAGATCAATTTTGTCATTGAGTTGGTCTCGAGGACTAAGCCAATCTCAATAGCTTTTTATTGTATCGTACTTAATGAGTTACAGGAGTTGAAGGTTCAGTTAGAAAAATTATTAGGAAAGGGTTTTATTTGACCAAGCATATCACCCTAAAGAGCTCCTGTATTGTTTGTAAGAAAGAAAGATGAGAGTCCCCGCTTGTGCATCGACCATGGACAGTTGAATAGGGCGATTACAAAGAATGTAATACCTCATAATGTTGTCAACAAAGAATTATGAATGAAATAAAATTCATTGAGAAAAAAAATTGGAGGCAAGTGAAACCTTAGTATCAAGATGATCTAAGTAAAATTATCAAATATTAATCAATTAATTTATAATTATGCAATTATGGAATTAATTATCCAATAAGTAGAGTGAATTATATAATTATTCGGACCCTCTGAACATAAAAATATGAGATAAATACATAGAAATGAAGAAATGAAAAATAATACAAAGAAACATAAATTATTAAGTGTTGGCAATATGTAAAAAAATAGAAAATAAATAAAATAAATTCAATATTAAAGAAATAGAAAGGGAAAAAACATTAGCAAGTCAATAAAATAAAAGGGCATGTGCAAAAATCATGTTTACATCAAATAAGAAAGAGTGTAATTAGCAATTTTCGGATAATAGCAACTTTAAAAAGCAAATTTGGTAATTAGAAACTGCATCCAACAGTCCAAACTCGATTTGTTTGATCCAACGAATGAAATCGAAGCCCAAAACAGCGCTCAAGAGCACCGGATCAATGTAATCCAACAGCCCAGAATCAATCCATCTGATCTAATGGTCCGATTTCGTTTCGTTGATCACGAACATACAGCAATCAAGGAAAATCCAACGGCTCACAACATAGGCTCTGTTTCGTTGATTTCGATCTGAGATCTGTGTACGAAACTCGAGGTTTATCCGACGGCCCAGGTGAATTTTCACATGCTGCACTCAAGGATAATCTTCCCGATCCAACGGCCCACAATTAATTCGCTCGATCCGACGGCCCAGACGAGTTTTGTGGATCACGAACGAGATCCGCATGCTATGCTCGAACGATTCGAGCGTCCAGATCAAAGTCGCATTATGGTGATCGCAAACTTGCGCTGCGCTCGAGGACAATCCGACGAGACGTTATCAATTGATCGAGAACCATTGCTACACTCGAGGTTGATCCGAGCGCCCAGATTCAAAGCCGCACGAATGAAGATCTGATTGCCGCGATCGAGGAAAATCCAACGGTCTAGATTAAATGCTCCGAAAATAAATGAGAAATTAACCGAAAATCCATGAAAATGGTTTCTAAATTCCAAAAATAGTTTTCTAAATTCCAAAAATTTGTCCAAATACACTTGTTATTCTCCTATACTTGGGAGGCACGAAATTCTAAAGAATTGGCAAGTTTTCTACAAGGAGAACACCATAAACTTGTCATTCTATGCCATTTTAAACTCTATATAAACCCCCCATGCTCACCAATCCTCTCATCCCAAGAACCAAGAGTTAAGATTTTCTCTTGTTCTCTAAGCCCTCTTCTTGGCATCCCTTCTCACCATTCTTTTCCCTCTTGAGTGTGAGAAGTTATTGGTTTGGGGATTCATCTTGGGTGATTTTCTTGATGCTTGTACATTGGGAACTCTTGCTCAAACTTTGGAGAGAAAGCATCATAAGGTGGAAGTGATTTCTCTAACACCCCTTTTTCTTATTCAAATTTCTAGCATGTTCATGGTTTGTTTGGCTTTTTAAATCAAAATAATTTCAGTTCAAGTATTCAAAAATATATTTTCAGTTTTAGATTTAATTCTTGTTCAAATTTATGCATGCCTAATAATCATGTCATGTTTAGTATCATGCTTAAGCTTTATTTCAAAGTGTGATGCATAATTTTGATTATTTCATGATTAAATTTTTAGTTTGATCATATGCTGAATTTATTTATTTCAGTTTTATGTTCTAAAATTTATCTTATGATTCAAGAATATATAATTTAACAAAGATGATGGTGATAATGACCACGTACCATCGTAGCAAACGTGTGGGTTGCTAAGGATGTTCTTTTCATATGATTAGTTCATATGGTTCTAAGACCAAAGTACTTGGTTGGTGGATAAAGTCCCTTAACTTCCAAAAGTCCAATGAAATTGGCTAAGAAAGGCTATATTTCACTCTAAGGAGTTATTTTGTTAAGAACATCAAGGGCTTCAAAACCCTTTTAGTCTAAAATCTCAACTTTAAACAAAAAATGTTGTTTGAAATGCCTAATATATGCAAGTGTTTGAAATATGAATGTGTTATTAGTTTGAATTTGAAAAATGGTTGTTTGAAAAAGATCCACTGAGCTTTGTGCTCACCCCTTCCTCTTCTTTTTCAGGAAATTAAATTATGAAGACCATAGAATTTGGATTTTAGCAAGTTTCTATTTTCTTAAAGTTTTTTTTTAATGTAAGGGCATGTTGCCCAATTTTGAATAAGTCTTCCGCTGAAATTTTATTTTATTTTAGAGGTTATGAATTTCTTTTGATCAACAATATAATAGTTTATATTATAAAGTTATGTACTTTCTTTTTATGAATAAAGAAGTTAAATTTTTCTTTATCTTTAATTGCCTTGATTTATTGAATGATATTTATATTCTTGAATCTATTCTAAGGCATGAGGTATTGAAAAATAAAAAGTTAAGTATGTGTCACTTGTAAAGTAATATGACCTAACTCGCCAAATGGTTAAGTCCACTGTCAAATAATGGTGGTTATGTCCAACACTCAAAGAATGTGGGGGTTTGTAATAACCTAAAATTTTGTCAAATAATTAAAGATAAATAAGTTTAAGGAAATTAAATGAAATAAGTCAAGTGAAAATAATTTTGAAGATTTTAAGACATCTTTAGGTGCAAATTGTGGGTTGGCACATGAAAAATAAAATATATTGGAGATATAATATAAATTAGGCAAATAAGACATTAATTTGATAATTAAATGAAAATTTCAATTTAGTAGAATTAATTATAAAATTTAAAGAGTTGCTTAAGAAATTAATAGAAATAAAGTATACACACACACACACACACACACACACATATATATATATATATATAGGTTAATGTGTGTATGAATAATTTGTGTGTTAACATAATAAATGTTAATACTACATATTATAGGAATATGTACATAGAAAAATTTATATAATTAAATAAAAATGTAGTGTACATATATTTATTAAAAATAAATAAAATATTATATAAATATTAATTTATAATTACATAAATTATTCTCTGAAAATAAAATATGAAATAAATAAAATACATGAAAATAGAAAATGTAGATTATTTAATTATTAACATTAAATATATTAAAGAAATAGAAAAATATCTAATAAATGCAATACTAAATAATTAGAAAGAAAAAAATATTAGTAAATCCCTAAAATAACATGATTTGAGTAAAAATCAATGTTTACACAAATTAGAAAGTGAAATTGGGTTGATAATTAGCAATTTTCGAATAAAAGAAACCTTAAAAAGTGATTTTGTATATAGAAAGACATCCAACGGTTGTTGACTGTTAATCTGAATCCAATATTGCGATCCAACGGCCGTAAGACGAACCGCACCAACACCTAAGCGCACGGGATCATGGAAATCGAATGAACAGAATCAATCGAGGATGATCGGACGGCCAGAACGAGTTTCGTTAATTGCAATATGCGTGTCTCGAGGACGATCGGAGGGCTCGGATTGAATTTGTTATCGGTCGATCGCGAATGACACTGCGCTCGAAATTGATCAATAGTCCACAGCAAATTCATTAATCTCGATCGCGATTCAGCACTGTGCTCGAGGTTGATCAACGGTCCACGTCGAGTTTGTTAATCTCGATCGCGAACGGTGCTGCACTCAAGACTCATCCAACGGTCCACAATTGAGGTGCCTTGATAAATGTTGTGATCGAGGATATCTAACGATCAGGAACCGATACGATGATCGTGATCTGATGTTGCGATCGAGGATTATCAACGTGCCAGATTAAATGCTCCGAAATCAAACCGAGAAATTAACGAAAAATTCGATTAAATACTTCAAAAATCCGAAAAATCAGTTTCTAAATTCCCAAAAATTTCCAAAAAATTTTCTGCTAATCTCCTATGCTTGGGGGGCATGGAATTTTGAAGAATTGGCAAGTTTTCCACAAGATGATACCCCAAACTTGTTATTCTCCACTCTTTTGAACTCTATATAAACACCCCCAATGCTCACAATTCATCTCATCCCAAGAAACAAGAGTTGAATTTTCATCTTGTTCTCTAAACCCTCTTCTTGGCTCCCCTTCTCACTTTCTTTTCCCTCTTGTGTGTGAGAAGTTCATTGGTTTGGGAATTGGTTTTGGGTGATTTTCTTGGTGATTGAGCTTTGGGAACCA